>JAVJIF010019300.1:0-108168 GCA_038442645.1 Agave tequilana | reverse complement strand
AAAAAACCATTGACAACAACTACAAAGCCTTTATCTGAAATTTTAATTCATTTTCCCCATTCAGCTCCATTGAGGATTTTCCTAGGATTCATTTCATAGAGATCAACTGATTTTTAGTCTACTATCTTAGAAATTAAATTTCATTTTCATAGAGATAAACTGGATTTTTAGTCTACTATCTTAAATTTAAATTTCGTATAACATCAGTATGGAATTATAGCTGTAAGTCCTTTTTTGGTCAGGGTAGAGACTGATGTTCAAAACAACTCCAATCAAATTGAGTATAATATCTCACCTTTTTTCTCTTTCTTGCCAAAGTAAAAAGATGAATAACAAGTCAAAATCTGATGCCCGTGTCTATGTCTAAAAGAGTTCCAAACCAACAACAATATGTAATAGATCTCAGACAAATATTATATAGTTTAGCATGAAATAAAACCTATGCATACCTGAATAAGCAACATGTTTACTCAGCGAAGAAATCCTCATTGCTAATGGAGTAAGGATGTACTCATTAGTTCAACCTAGGTGTTTTCATGTTAAATTAAATCTTTAGCGTTTCCAGATCTTATACAAAAAAAAGATGAAAATCATCCAATCTTTACGCACGCAATGAATCCCTGAGATGCTACAAGGTCAGAAAGAACCAAAACACCACCAATTTAGATTTTTTTTGATGTAACGTCTCGATTGCGATGATATATACAGACAATTATCTTACCACTGACGAAGAGCTTTGGTGTGGTCAGAGGAGGAGATTGCTGTCGCCACTGCTCTTGTCGTCGAGAAATGAAGAGCTCCGGCGATTCTGAGAGAAGGGGAGGTTCCATTTGAGGGAGAGGAAGATGCTGACACTCTGAGTATTCGACGTATGGCGCAATTGAAGAAGAGAGAGCCATGGCGATCAAAGGCGGCGAATAATTGGATTTAAAACCCTAGAACCCTTTTTCTCGGAGACGTGAAAGAGAGTTCGAGAGAGAGAAACGCGGGTTTTAAATCTGAGCGAGACCCAGACTGGTCTCTCTGACAGTTTTTATACATTAGTCCCTGAAACTCTTGTGTTTACAACATTCAAATCATTATGTTTTCTGCATGATCCCCTAAAATTAAAATCAGGGTATTGACTTTTGTTTTTCTTCTTTGAGAGAATAAATCTGAGCCGGGTCTGGTGCAAAAATTATTTTAACAGTTAGTTAGAAGTCTCTGGCTTTAGATTCTTTTTTGGTTCGATTATTTGTGGATATCAATCTTATAATCTCTTCTTTCTTTTACTTTCTTTCTTTTTTTTATGATAGAACAAACTGTTTAGGTCCTTCTTATACAACTCCTCTCTAATCTCTTTTTATACGGAGTCTCTTTAAGTTTTTCAGTTAAGAAATCTCTCGAGTATTAAACTATCACCTTTTTAACCCAACGCCAACCATATAATCTGTTGTTATATTACTTCACACATAATATAAGAATATGGGACTCTTCTTTGAACCAAGTTCAAAATGAATCCTATTTTTTGATTTACTGATTTAGAATTTATAAAGTAATTGTATGAATTTCCGAGTTGGATCTAACCTTGGTAACTTTATACTCAACAGTTGTAGATCTTATTTTTGACTTTAGAATAAATTTGAAATATGAATTAACCTCTACTAAAACATTTTAGATGCAAAGACTAGAGAGATGAAATTGGGTTATCATTATGACACAGAGAAATTTGAAAAAAATATAGAATACAAGAAATATGCAAAAGATTTACCTAATATGTTTAATCACTCATAAATGCAAATTCTACATAAACTCACAAAATTACCTGTCAAAACTAACAAAATCTATCAAATCGGGAACTTGGGTTTTCTACTGAACCTGAAATCCATATAAAAAGAAACACATAAAAAGGAAACATAAACATAATGAATTCAATATGGACTTGGACACAGTTTATTTTGAATCAAATCCAAAATAAAGTATTAAACACAACATTAAAGTACATTTTTTTGAAAAAGTCCAGACTGACTTTAGTAGAAAAACTTAGTTATTGGGGCTAAAAGTTAATTCTAAACTATTCACAAATCTTACTCTTTTATCACCCAGCCACCTCTCAATTCTCAAAGGCAAAAACATGAGCTAAAATTAAGCGCGGACACAAAACTATATGGCAAATTTGAGGTCTTCTTTCGCAATATACCGTGATTTGAGGGGCGAAAGAGAAAAGGTTCAAAATCCAAGGCTTTAACCCAACCCCATGACCAACCCGAAATCGACCCGACCCATTACCATCCGTCTTCTCCTCTGGTTGCCAAAACTCCCCTGGCGTCCGTTCCGGTGGCGCCCTTTTCCCTTTTTGCCGTAGCGAAAAATGTCGTCGCTCTCTCTAGCTCAGCCAAGTCCCTACTAATTTCCCAAAAGGTGACACCTTTGAGATCTCACAGTCAATTCATCGCATTTTTCCTCTTCCTCTCGGCAGTTCTCGTGCTCCATTGCTTTTCACTGACGCCGAATTAGCGCTTCATCAATCGCTCGCTCGGACATGGGCATCGACCTGGCTTCTAGGCACATTCCCGCTGCTCCAGTTCGCTTGCCCGAGGGCCCTTGGACGCAGGTGATTTCTCTTTTTGGTGTTAAAACTTTGAAAAGTTCAAATCTTTGCATATTATATTTCTTATTAGAGATTTAATGCTACTATAGATACCAGGAGGTGTTACTGCTGCTAAAGGATTCAAAGCTGCGGGCATTTATGGCGGCCTGCGCGCCAAAAGGGAGAAGCCTGACCTAGCTCTGGTGACATACGATGTTGACGCAGTTGCTGCTGGTGAGTATTAAAAAAGTTTTAACTTTTCATGATTTTTTTTTGAAATTGCAGAACTTTTTCGTGATCTCGGGTGATATTTTCAAAAGCATTCACTACAAATATCGTGGCAGCTGCACCAATCGTATACTGCAGACCAGTACTAGATGCTTCATCTGTGGTATGTTACCTTGATGGTTTTCATGTCACATTGGTTTGATGAACTTGGTTGTGTATCGAAGTGACGGGATATTATCCTTTCTTTCCATTTCAGTGATTGTGCTTCTTGAAGTGATAGGTAGTAGATTCATCATTGTAGTTAAATTCTCATGTATGTGATTTTTCCGGCACGGGCAGTGTTAATTAATGCTGGTTATGCAAATGCTGCTACGGTGAGTGTATGTCAGCTTTGTTAGATTCCACTTTTTTGAGAGAAAAATGGGGCCTTATCCCCATTTGTTAAATTCCACTTGCACATGTGCTTTGAAAAGAGTCAAATCGTTATCGGGCTAAGAGAACTTTTTGGTATAGGGTGATGCATCAGGACGCAGTGGAATGTGCAAATGCTGTTGCCAAGGTTTTCCCAGATTTGATTATTAATGTGCTTTTTATCCAGATATGCATGACGATATGTGTTTTTTGCTAAATTTTTTGTGTATTCCGCCAAACAGCTTCTCCAATTGAGTCCAGAAGCTGTATTTATTCAATCCACTGGTGTCATCGGCCAAAGAATAAAGAAGGTATTATAGCATGAGTAGAAATGTGACATGTTGTTAGGATATGTTTTGTTTCTGAAGTTACGAGTCATGATTGCATTGTTTTGATGTTTTGAAAATTTGAATTCTCATATGTGATGACATTTTTGTTAAGTGAAGTGTCTTAGAAATTGAATTCTCATATGTGGAAGCCTTTTTGTTTTTGCCCTCCCCTTTCTGGGCCCCTGCCTCTGGTTAATGTTTCTGCCAGATAATACTATATTTTATGGATGCAGGAGGCACTTCTTAGTTCACTTCAAAACTCGTGGGTTCACTATCATCTTCTGCTGCGGGGTATGTCTTGTGGCCATATTTCTTCCTGTCAAACATGATAGGATACTTCTAGCTGAAAAGTTCAATTTTCTTGTTTTCTTATATTTTGTATAGGATAATGCAATTTATGTGTGATCCTGACCTTAAAAGTTGTCAGGTGGATAGATGTATGCGGAAAAATAATAATCATGTAGTATGATAATTCTGCATAAGTTGTGGAAATTGAAGGCACTGACAAAAATAAAATAACCTGATAGGGGGAAAAAAAAACTTATAATATGTTTTGATATGTTCAGGATGGTAAACAACTTACGGAAAGGTCTGATTATGCTGCTAAATTTCTTTTGGAGAACAGTTGAAGTAATGAAACAGTGAAAGGTTTTAATAAGATAGAAATAGATTTGTTGCTTTAGCTGAAATAGAACCGTTCTGAATGCTAAACAGAGATTTTTTTTTTTCCCCTTTCACAAATCACACCTGTGGTTTACGTTAATGTTCTGCGTACTTTGCCCCAGTCCTGGAATTGATCAATTTGTTTGTCCACTGGATACCGTAGAATGTAAACGAGTATTGGTGATTTGCTTGTTAGCCTTATTAGGTTATACTATTTCAGAAAGTTTCTGACTCAAGTGTTTCATCCTTCTGAGTTTTATAATTTACATTAGTTTGTACACATCTGCAGGGCAGATTCTGCAGCTGTAGCCATAACCACAACTGACCTTGTAAGCAGGAGCGTTGCCATGGAGACTGAGGTTGAACAGTTGTTTTTTCTTCTCTTCTCTGCTTTCTTTTCTTGATCATACGCTATTTTAAAACTGTATTTGGCATTTTGCCTGAAAGTTCTGGATTTAGTAGGTTTTTCATAGCAGATTTTTGGCTCCTGACATGATTCAAGTGCGTGCAGTCACCTTTCTAATTATAAAATTATATGGATAAATTAGGTTGGAGGGACACCTATAAGAATTGGGGGAATGGCTAAAGGTTCCGGAATGATTCATCCAAATATGGCAACCATGCTTGGGGTATATCCTCTTTTTGCATGTGTTTTCAAAGGAATCTGTATTTGTTTGTCAATTTGTGTCTATGTGTGCATGTTGTGTGTTGGTTTTTGCTAGTTATATTAACTAATTGTGTTTACAGGTGGTAACTACTGATGCTTTTGTCACATGCAATGTTTGGAGAGAGATGGTGCGCATCTCAGTCAATAGAAGTTTCAACCAAATAACAGTGAGTAACAGAACTTCTGTTCTCTCATGAATAGATACCTATCAAAACCTTGTTGGATCTATCATCATTAAGTATTACAGTCAAAATTCATAACCTCACTATCAGTGTATGCTAAAGTGTAACAATAGTTTTTTCACAAAGTTAGTGCACTAACTTTGTCAAGAAGAAGGTGAATAATTGTTGCGTTGTGTGTGCGTGTAAAGAGTATTGTTTTGCATGTCAATATCTTTTATTGTATATTTTCAGAGTTAAGATAGTCGAAGCAAATCCTAGTTGGTAGTACAGAATGCTTATTGCCCACCATCCCCCATCCAATCCCCCCCCCCCCCAACACAACACACACACGCAGACCATCCCTAGACCTACCCGCTTGCCCAGTCCACTCACCCACAAATCTATCTTCAATTTCCTGCATGTTCTATAGAATGAAATAATTTTCAAGTTTCTTTGAAGTTTTTTTTTTCCTGTTCTTCCTGATTAGTATGTTGAAGTTAAGACAAGCAGAATCTGCATTGCATACTATTTAAGAAAAGAATTGGGAATTACAGTTGTCAATATGCACGAAACATAATTCCCAGTTTTGTTTAGTGGCAGCAGTATCTAGAAGATAGCTCTGTGATCTTTGACAGGTTTTTGTCGCATCAGTGATTCTTTCTCAGCTCGGAGTATACTTGCCATAGCGCCGTTTATCAGATTGCAAGCACGCATTTCATAAAGTCTATGCTGCATGTGGATATAGATAGCAAATGACCTACTGCCTGTTTCTTTGAAACTTTATTTTCTTCTCAGGGCAAGTGACTTTAGCTTTTTGCTTATATTTGTAATTTTCTTGGCAAGGGACGAAATTTAGGGCTAATACTTTTCTATCATGGGTTTCTGATGTCTGTGCTGAAGGTAGATGGAGATACCAGTACCAACGATTGTGTTATTACTTTGGTGAGTGGAGTCTCTGGATCAACAATAATTTCTTCTCTTGATAGCCCTGGGGCTCATCAGCTTCAAGCATGCCTGGATGCAGTAAGTTCTCCTGTATTCTGAAGGACTATTTTTTATCGACTTAGCTAAAGTAAATATTTTAGATGCTTTAATGCCGCATGTTGATGTTGAACATAAATTTATGTTGGATTTTATGTCCATTTTAGTTCTTTAGGTTAATAGTTGTTATTGACTCTTATCTTTCTCTAAATTGACCTGTATATGATGTGAAGTACTGTTCTCAACCTTTTCCATTAGCTTACAATTTTTGTAGAGACAATCGAAGTCTCATGTTGCAAATCAGTACACGCTGTACCTCGAGAAAAAGGCTTGAATAGCATTATAAATTCACTACCTAGATGTTGAATCACCAATTAGATTACGAATTTTGAAACTGTAATTATTGAATAATATATATCTCACTTGAAAAAACCTCTTTCCTTATGAGATACAGGGCGTTTTCATGATTCATACTTTCAGGAACACAAGAAAATTCCAGGAAGAAAAAAATAGGCAGAAACTGACAATCAGTGAGAATGAACTTTAGAGTAACCTTGAATTAAGTAAAGGCTGACAAGTAGAAAGCACACATAAGGCGTCATCAAGATAGCAGAAGCTACCAATTAACAGGTGAGGACAACCATAATGGAACAAGCAGGGTAATAGGTTTAAATACTGAATGACTGCATGCATGAAAGACACAGATACCAGATAATAGAGTGAGTAGTAGAACTGCAATGGAACAAGTATGGTAATATGTCTAAATGCTGAATGAATGTGTTACGCTTGCATGAAAGATGCATCAAGAACCATTCCAGGTCTGATACTTCCACAAGTGGCTTAAGGTGGAGTGACAAGTTACACTATGATTTGCACAACAAACTTCCAGAATACATTACTGATGTATGCAAATTTTATGGGAGCATAGAGAGACGAAGGATATGTATAGATTCTACTCAATTATACCTTTATTTCTATGCGAAAACACATAACTATGCGTATGAAGTCTAATTTGGAACATTCAATTTATTTTATTCATATCAGCACCGTGAAATTTTTGCCAGTGTTTTGGTTACTTCTATGATTCATTGCTTTGCTTTCTAAGCAGCCACACAGATATGCATTTTAATTAAACAAATTTGCTATTCTAGGCTACAACCCTGTCTCCAAAAAATTTGTAAATTCTTATCATTGTAATTTGCAACATAAATGCACAATCAGTTATTTAGATCCAATATATAATGATGGAAAAGACTCATCCATGAAGAATTAGAAACTGTAAATGAAAGGCGTTTAATAGAAAGATGGTTATGAAACGCTTAATAGAAAGATGGTTCTTGCAAGTGGTTTCAGTTGCTATGAGTGAACCAAGCCCATCAATGTCTGGTGACAAATTGTTGGTGGTTTGAGGCTTGCTATTGGATCTGTTTGCCACTTACAATTCCTTTGAAAAATATGTCCTGTCTAGAGGATGTACATATTCCGAAAAGGATCTTAAAAGGATTTGAAAGATACTTCCATGAAAAAGAATGATTTTCATTAGATAAAAATACCTATGAAGATATCTATGACAATTATGTTTTCTAAGACTAGTGGCTAAATTGCCAGTGTGGTTTACTATCTGCTATTAGTTTATTGGATTTGGGAAGAAAGGGGGAAAGTCTTTAAGGACTTTTTGTATGAGGCTAAAAGCAGGTAATTATGTGGCACCCTTGTAGTCAGGGGCGGAGCCACATGGGGGCAATTGCCCCCACTGGATTTGCACAATTTCTTATACATATATGGGTCTGGTCATTCACCTTGTGACACTTATCCTCTCCATCTAATCTTTCTTTAAAAGGCAAAGACATGATCCGTAATTAGTAAGAAAACTTCAAGTTAACATAAGAATAGGATCTAAAGTTTAAAAGAATCTCAATAGACATAATGGGCATATATCTATTTAACTATATCTAATTAATATGTAATCTAATGGTTTTTAATCAAAGCTGAAAATATTTCATTAAATATCAGATGTCCCAATTTTTTTTAATTCTTAAATAAATAACTACTCCTATTTTTTCTCACTTTTTTTTTTTTTACAGAGAGTTAAGTTAGGTCTTTCACATTCCTCTCTCTCTCTCTCTCTCTCATGTGTGCGCGTGTGTGCACGAGTTTTCTGTTACTTCTCTTTCATATTCATTGAAAACGATGTATCTGATATTGTTGGTAATATGCAATTATTAACCTTTTTCAAAACATGAAACTGCGCAGAATTATTTTGCAACATATTTCCTTTGGTAATTGAACTTTATATTAAAATATGTGATGTTTGTAATTATTTTGTAACTTATTTCCAGTGGTAATTAAACTTTATATTAAAAAAAAGCTATGATTTTTGCATTTGGAATTGTTTTCTTTTGTGAGTGATGAATTTAGTTTTACCCCCACCCCCCAACCCCCCCGGAGATTTTCTGGCTCAGCCACTGCGTGTAGTGTACTGGTGTTGAAATGACTGATCTGCGTATTCATCTCCTTGATGAACTATCGACTTTAGTAGTTAACTGTGGTTGCTAGCAGTATTTGAAATGTAGTTCTCAATTAAAAGTGATTGCTCATCTCGTTATTTTCATTCATTCCAGATTATGGCTTTTCATACATATTTGCATCTGATCATTTTTGGGTACCTATTTGATATATGCATCTATTGTTCGCCATTGATGTGAAATTGTTGTGTTTGGCAGGTGATGCAAGGCCTTGCAAAATCAATAGCATGGGACGGTGAGGGCGCAACATGCTTGATTGAGGTTTCCATGATTATACTGATTTCATGAGCCATGCCAAGTAATATCAAAATTAAGTTACTGGAAGAAATTGTCTAGTTTCACACACACACACACACGCAAAATAAAAAATAAATCACAAAACAAACAGTAGTAGTAATAATAAAAGAAGAAGAAGGGGAAGGGAGATAGTTGCTGCTAAACTTTATCCATTTTAGTGATTTCATTAGACTTTTGAATAGTGATAGTTTTCTGCAGAAAATGATTAGAAGAGAAATATCCTAAGAGAAAAAACTTACTGTTGTTCCAATCTTAATATGATTTGTAGGTCACTGTGAATGGTGCCAATAACGAGGCAGAAGCAGCGAAGTTTGCTCGCTCTGTTGCATCTTCTTCACTAGTGAAGGTTGTATGGTCTATTTTATTGTTCCGGACACACTTTCTTGACGGCAAATACTGTACCATTGCATTTCTATTGTCTCTCTTTTTACAAAATACAGTAATATAAACTTCCAATAACTTCTCTAGGCTGCTGTATATGGTAGAGATCCAAATTGGGGACGCATTGCATGTGCTGTGGGCTATGCGGGCATTCATTTCAATCCAAATGATTTGCACATATCACTTGGGAATATTCCGCTTATGAAGAGTGGCCAACCACTACAATTTGACAGGTTTGATAAATGCCTTAGTTTTTTATGAATCCTGAATATGAACGAGGCAGATTGAAATTCAGTTTCCTCACTTGGGTGACTCATTTCTATTGATTGATGTTTCATCGAAGTAAATGCAGCACTTGGCTCAAACTTAATATTAAAACAATTTTCTGATTTCATAAATGATATTTCTGATCAATTAGAAAATATTCATTGATAACTTAAATTTCTAAGTTTTCTTTTTCATCTTTTAGATACTATTCTTTACTGGTAACATCCTAAATTGCAACAAAGGAGATCCTATAATTGATCCTCACTCAGTTGAGTTTCATTTAGTTTGTTTGATTAAAAATACCAACTTATTCTTTGTGCTTGCTGAAAAATACCCTCTACACTGGCCATTAGAAATAACTTACTGTATATTCTACTAAACATCTTTACTACATTAAGAGATAGAAAGTACTGAATATTGGACAGAAGATTTTCTAGGAAGTACCCAGCTCTAGAATAATAACCCAATGAAGCATACAAGAAATTTGTAGGATAGGAATGCTTGCTGAAGCATTTTCTTTGCTAATCATGATGGTATTTTCTTCCCATGTTCTATACTAATGCAAAACTAAAGTAAGCCAATAACCTATACTGATTGTAGATAGGATAAAAGAAACTAGCATCTATACATATATCAAAGTAAGCATCTTTTCATCTTTCTTTGTTATCTTAAAGCACTTCCTCATTTACTTCTTTGTCCGCAATATATGTTACTTGAATTATTTAGACATTGTTATCCCTATTTTTGTTCATTGAATTATTTTTGCAGGGCTGCTGCTAGCAGTTATCTAAGTCATGCTGGAGAAATTCATGGGACTGTTGAAATCCATATATCAGTTGGTAAGCATTACAGACCAGATCCATTCTATATTTATGTGTAACAAGCACTCGTGCAAGTACCAGTCTAGCACATTTACCACTTAGCAACGGGCAAGAGGTTTGGGTTTAAATCTCACTTGCATCAGGCGATTCTAAAATAACTAAAGAAGAAACGCTCATTTTTTTTCCTTCATGTTTTCATTAAATTTGATGTGAGATGACCTTCTTATTGCTTGTGCTTTTTGGTGACAGGAGCTGGCCAAGGAAGAGGGAAGGCTTGGGGCTGTGATCTAAGTTATGATTAGGGCGTGTTTGTTTCGCCGCAAAACGCAAGTCGTAAAACTTCTTTTCCATTTTCCGCCGTTTGTTTCGTTGAAAAACAAGTTGCAAAATGCAACTCTTCTTTTCCCACTTGCAGTTACTACAGTTAAATTTGTGGTCATGTAAATCTCACTTTTACACTCATATTTTCTCACTTGCAGTTGCTACAGTTAATTTTGTGGTCATGTAACTCTCACTTGTAGTACACTTACAGTTTAAAACAGTTACTTGATAATCAATATATAATTTAATATTATTAAATATTTAATATTTTAAATAGTGTTCAATTTTTTATTTAATTATTTAATTATTTTATATTTTTAATCTTTAATTTTTTATTGATTTTAATATTATTTTAATATTAATATTTTACTATTTTAATTTAATATTTTTATTTAATATTTTATTTAATAATTTATTATTTTATTAATACTTATTCCATTTTTTATTATTTTATTTAGAGTTAATTTTTTATTAATATAACAATATTATACTTTATTATATATTTAATTATTTATTTTTTAATATAAAAAATTACTTTATTAATATCATAATATATTTTATTATTATATTAATATTTTATTATGTTAATATGTAATAATAATTCAATATAATAATACGATAATGATAATTTCTTATTAAATTATAATTTATTTTACTTTGTTAATTTTATATTTCTATAATATTACAATAATATTATAATAAAATTTATATTATAATAATTTTTCAAGTATTTTTAATATTATAATATTATAACTATATTTTATTATTTTTGTAAGATTTTTTAATATTATATTTTATTAGTATTCTTAAAATTTTATTAATGTTCTTTAGATTTTCTTAAAATTTATATTATTTATTTAGTTAATATTTTAGTAATATTTTACTATTTATACTAATATTTTATTAATATTATTGTTATAAAAAAAATTAAAAATATTAAATTTTTTATCTCAAATTTATTAATACAATTTAATTTGCAATAGTAGATTTAATTTAATAGTATTTATAATATTTAAATCACTGCTACAGTTAATTTTGTGGTCAACTTTTTCACTTACACTTTTACATTACCAACCAAACGCCATAAAAACACAATATACTTTACCATTTACACTTTCACTTTATCAACCAAACACCGTAAAATACAATATACTTTTCCATTTACACTTCATTTTATCAACCAAACACCGTAAAACACAATATATTTTCTCTCCTACAGTTCACTTTTTCCATTCTCATTTTACGACTTACGACTTGCGACGTTTTGCAATGAAACAAACAGGCCCTATGTCAAGATCAATGCAGAATATACTACATGAAGTTCATTTTTCCAACATCCACCGAGGAACCCGAAAGCTGCCATCTTCTGGCGATTGGAGAAGAAAAATGTCATCTTCATCGTTCTGTTTATCTTATGGTGAAAATGCATGATGAGGATGTTTTTCATTCTCCATAGATCTCAAATGATCTGAGTGAAGATCCCTCAGGTCATTGAGTCCATTTACTGAATGCCTTGTCGAACCCCAGCTGAAGATAAATGGTTTGCAACTGTAATACTCGTATGTATAACAGAAATGATGTTATATTCATGTGTGAGTCGTTAACTTTGTCCAGGACAATAATGTGGTAAAAATATTGCAGCCTTCTGCTGCCTGTGCTGCTCTCTTAAAATGACAGGGACAAGAACATTGCGGACATCATGTTCTCGCTATCTCATGTGGCTCAAATGCCAGTGGGACTCGTATAAAAATTTGGATCTGATAGTCTGTTCAGTTTTTTGACTGCCTGTGCCATGTCTGATCCACGTATTTCATGCACCCGGGCACAACCATCTACCATTCAGAGATTCAGGCATAACCAATCAAAATGTTTGAGACAAAGATGATGGAAGTTATATCTGGAGAGAGCTCAATCATTTTGAGGGACTGCGCACTCAATGGTTCAGCAACAGCAACAATAAACACGTTAGGCAATGAAGGAAAGTTGAGACGAAATCAAGGTTTTTGCCACTAACCCAAGAGACACAGGAAATATCATCCGCGAGCAGTAGAAAGAAAACAAATTGCTAAGTAGCAACATTCACAGGACACTGCTGATCTCAAGTGACCCCAAATCCCAAAAATCGGAAAGGCATAAACAGCACTTCTACCTTTCAGAAATTGCTGAACCGTACAGTTTATCAACATTGCATAGGCAAACAGCAACATTAACTGCAAGTGTAAATTGCACATGCACATGGAACAGAAGATATTAATGACATGTTTCGCACATACAAATGACAAGGGATCCAGCATCCTTAACAGGATATAACTCGACCTTAGGTTTCCAACATACAACACATAGTTTCCATTACATGCAGGCACGACATATAAAGCATAGATAACCGCTCAGATCACACAATTATCAAAACCAGTACTTCTGTATAACCCACCCTGACAATAATAACCCACCGGCATGCATTTCTCCCCAGATAATAGAACACACCTCAATGTTTGCACACTTACCACACGGTTGCCAACCACAACCATGAACCAAAGTCCCCTTATTATTTATGTACAATCACCAACATCAGTGCAAATGATATGATAAAAGCTCTCGTCAGGATGCCTCACCAATTGGGAGATGCACTTTAGGAAGTGCCTCTCTCAAGAAGCTGGCTCCACATTTCACTTTTTGACCGTTAACACTGTAATCGAACATATCAACCACCTTAGACTTGCCAAATCCATTCAATACTAGCCTGTCACCATTACCTTGCAACCTGACCACAAAAGCCTGAATTTGTTATGTCCGCAAGCAACCATAATGATGCATGGAGAAAAGTAAAGAGTATTTACATCAAAAATACCTGACATTCTGGGGATCAGGTGTCTTGTTAGAACTTTTACGATTCCCTCGCTTCCTTTCACTGCTATTTCCTCGTGACAATTTGCCCTTGTGTTTATGTTTGTCCTTTTTCTTGGCTTTTGGGCGTTGATGACCTGTCACGGTGTGTGACATGGAGGTGGCAGGTGGATCATAAACCTCTGGAGCCCATTTCACACGCAACTCCGACCTCACCACTGTCCCATTCAGTTCCCGACCACCCTTCATGGCAGAAACAAGGGTTGAAGATGGCTGCGAGAAATAAATAGTCATCAGTGGGATGTGTTATATGATTTCACACTCCAAAAATTGGGTTAAGAGTTCATGCACGCATGCCCTTACTCCCCCTGATGAAAAGAAAGTGAAGATCTATCATAGAAAAATCTAAACATACAACCATACTTAAGAAACAAATCAAACACGAGGAGAATGGTTATTCATGCTGACTATAATTAACTATTCATGTTATGAATCAACACAGAAAAATAGTTTTTCACCTTGAACAGAAAAGGTAAGGTTTTTCTAATCTATTGCAAGTTGTATATAAGTGCAACTCTGACATTGGCACAGAAATTGCACTATTGCAAGTCCATAATTATGACAGCAGAAACAGATAACAGGTTTGTTGGCCCAAAGGCACATCACTCTAATTTTGATGATGATTAACTCATGTAGTAATAAGTACTAATGATCTTGTGTTATTTTAATTTCAGATATTCAATCAAGATTTTAATTAGTATTTAGTTATTCAAAGGCAAGTTTTGAAGCTAGCATGTGTTAATTCAAGAGCTCGAGCTTAAGATCGCATCAAATACACGGTGAGGAGTCTAGTTTGATGGAATCAAGATGGAAAAGAAAATTTATTCAAGAAGAAGACTTGAGTCAAGAGTTTGTAAGTTTAGAATTTATGTTAAAAAATAAATTAGTTGTGATTGCTCAAACTTACACACTTTCACACACACCAAAGTTTCATATTGGTTTTGAAGAACAATAGTTTTGATGTTTTGGTTTTTCAAGAAGATTGAGTTTAACAATATTGATTTGGAAAAAAATACAATACTTTGTGTTTAAAACTCATATCTTGTGTTTACATGGCTTATAACTCAAAAGAATAAGTTTTATAAATTGAAATATATATTGGATTTTATCCACACATACTAGAGCTCGATTTGTTCATAGAAACTTATTTTGATGAGTTTAATTTTTGTTTTTATTAGAAGTTATTTATATGAGAATATATTGTCAAAAACAAGTTTACATTATTTTATATGTGTATTGGATGTAATCCATATATATTGACCTTCAAATGTGTTTGAGAAACTTGTTTTTGCATTTATGAGTTTTAGAAAAACATGATTTTCTATTTACAAGTTTAGTATTGTTCACATGTTTATAATATGTGTTGTTTTTTATCACATATATTTGTGCTCTATGCTCTATTGTATTTAAATGAACTTATTTTTATAAAATTTATTGAGATTTATTGAAATTTAATTGGATTTAATAGTTTTAGGGTTGCGCCCGGTCGACCGGATGTGCACATGCCTAAGGGTTGTACATGTCCGGTCGACTGACAGGTCGACCGTTAGAGACTCAGTGTGTTCTGTTGTTTTCAGTCGACCGGCAACCCCAATAGTCATATTTTTGACCTGTGGCGGTCGACCGCAAGGCTGGTTTGGCCTGTGGCGGTCGACCGCCAGGCTGGTTTGGCCTGTGTTTGGACCCCAACGACTAGTTTTATTTGGCCTAAAAATAGGGGGTTTTGGCCTGATTTTCCACAATTTTTGAAGTTTTTCTCAACTTCGAGTTTTCTCAACAAGTTTTAGAACTTCAAATCTATATCAAAGAGAGTTTTTAAGAGTGCTTCCATTTGAGTTTTTCAAAAAAGATTTTCTTGAGCTTTTCACTTTCAAATCTATCTAGTTTTCTCACACAAATTTGAGCCTTTCATTGCTAAATCTATCCTATAAGATCCTTATTTGTGAGAAGAGTTTTATTTGTGATCACAAAATTGATCACCAAGTGTTCTACTTTGTATTTGAGGAGTTAAATGTTGCGGCCTCGGCGAGTTTGCGGGTTCGCTGTGTTGTTTTTCTTGCGGGAACAAGTGAGAGACGTGCAGGTCCGAGAGTTCTTGAGGGAACTTATAGGTGTTGCGGCACCGAGTAATCTTAAGAGATCCAGTTTAGTGAAAATCCTTCAATGCGATGATAGCGGGGACGTAGAGCAAGTGACTCGAATCTCGAAACAATTCTCCCGTATTTGCGATTGCTTATCTCTCTTTTTTTCACTTGTGTTTATATATCTTGCATGCTCACATTGTTTATATCTTTATATGTTTGATATTAATTGTTCTTAATTGATATACATACTTGGGATTATTTAATTGATATCTTGCATGCTATTTCTTGTCTATCCTTACATACTTGATATACTTTCATGGGCTTACACTTGTTTGAACCAAGAGAGCTATTGAAACACCTCAAACTCTTAAGAGTTTTGAAGAGAAGTTCTAGAGCCCTTCACCGAGAAGTCGGCTTCATTCTTTGGTTATCTATTGTGTTAAGTTTTTAGTTAGTATAAAAGTTTTTATTTCCGCATTTGATTAGCACATCACTTTTCACCCCCCTCTAGGTGATTTCAAGATTAATGTGTTAATAGATACAGTGATATCTTTCTACACTGGTTTTCATAAATACAGCAATATTTATGAAAAGCTGTCACTTTGCTGAGTCTATGTTGTATATTATAAATGTGTAGTGAAGACCTCCGTTCTAAGCAATGAGCACCCTATATAATTGTATTGAACGAGCAATGATGACGAGCTAGCAATATCATCAAGGGACAATTCTGAAGCCATCAAGCCAAGAGATGAACAAAAATCCTCGAGCCTACTTTATAATTATAAGGTGTTCAAGATGAACCTTTGCTGGTTCATAATTACTTAAAGCATGCTTGGAAGAGTATAAACCTCTCATCTAGGAAACAAATGCAGTAAAAGGTAAAGAGAGAAAATTAACAAATGAACTTTTTGCAGTTCAGACTTAACAACAACTTCATAATATCTAACTATTATGTCAAAGCACCAGCCATATGAATAAGTGCCTCCAGACACACAAAAACATACTAACCGTAGAGGAATAACATGGTAAAATAACAGGTAGCTTAAGCATTTATTGAATTACATAAATAGGAGAAACTTACAGGGAGAGATATTGAGCGTAAAGTAGGCAGAAGTCCACTTGCTGAAGAATTTCGACCTTGCTTTTCTGCACCAGGTGAATCTGCTCTTCCATTTGTGGACGAAAAAATATGTCTGCACCTCTCTTGAACAGGAAATGTTTTGGATTTGCTTAAACATTTATGAACATTTCCATCCAAGGAAAGGGGCTGACTAAATTCCTTCAACATATTGATCTCATTGGAACAAGTGTGTCATCCTGATCTGAGGTTGCATGGGGAACAGATATCTGTCCGTGGCAGACTTGGCAATCCACAGTTTCCCCATCATCAAGTTCAGTAACTGGAACCACTACACCAGTTTCTCATCAATTGGAGAAATGATGATACCCTCTGAGATAGCATCCACAGTGTCTTTCATATTGCAGCTGGCCACCTGCTTATCTTCTGTGTTTGGTTTTTCACCGCTATGACTACACAACTAACTCACAGCAGATAGCTTGAGAAACAGGATTAGCACGAGGATTGACGCTGGACATCCAAGTACCACTACACCAAGAAGTGTGAAGAAGTTGCTGTGATTATATCAATTAAAAAACATGAGGGAGGTTACAGCCAACTGTTGGCTAAATTTTGTTAATTTTAGAAAAAGAAATGAAATTTTATATGTAGGCATATTGTCATGAATGCATGCATACACATCTACATAGAAATAGACACCGAACAATCATTATTTATTGCTTGTGTATCATGATGGTGGGAAGTTGGAGTACCATTCTGACTGTAAGCATCCTGAAGATAGAAGATGCAGAATGCACTACTCTTTTTGGTTTCTTCAAAAAAAAAAATAAGCATTCACTTGGTAACGACAGTGACTAATGCGCACCGATTGGGAATGAAATGTCTAGGGGGAGGAAGGGATTGTTGGGCGAACTCTGTTGATGACATGGTACGAGACATGAGGAAGGATCCCGTCGGTTAGGGTTTCATACTAGCTCCAGAGATGAAAGAGGAAACACACCACTCGAGTGTCTCTATACCACACAAAAAACATGACAATTTCAGCTGTTTGCAGCATGAGATAGTGCAAATCAAGCACCTCTCTTCTGCCGGTACCATCTTTCGCAGCCCACAACTTAAACAGCCCATGCAACCAATTGAGACAGGTTGCAGCAAACCATGATCTCCCCTTCGAAAGATAACTGGCCTAGAATTTTGCATGACATAATTATCTCAACATTACTGAAGAGACGTTAACTCAATTTCAAGTTATTTTAGCCACATCATGAGTTACCATTGCTAACTCCTGTTTGCAACTTGAGTTGCAGATAAAGCAAGCAATCGCTGCTAAACAATCAGCATATATGCTTGCATTACTGCAACTCAAGCAAATCAAACATATGTGGAGGAATCGTCTGGTGAAATTTTATGCTCACGTACCCATGATGCATTTCTCTCACAAGTGTTTTGATGTGTGCAACTCATAGGCAATACTAAAAATCTACACGAAAATTAGAACAGTGTCATTACAAATAACACACATGGCGTTTTCAAAGAGGGGTAACAAAGATATAAAGCGGCATTTGGCCAGTAAACTTACTGATATTGACAAGGCGACTAGATGATATAAGCACAAGCGGATTGACTTCATAAAATAGGTAAATTCTATATCAATCTCGAATAGATACAGATGCAGTGACCACTAGTGACATCTTATATTCAATGGTTTCATCAGATAACATTTGAACATATATTAAAATTGTTAAATCTCCATTAAGACACCAACAACGCTTTATATGCAAGTGTCAGTTTTGTTCAACCAACTGAGAAAGTGAGAAGTAAAGCACAAAAGACGGGAAAAAAACTTTTTTTTTAATTCTAAACGAAAGATCTAAAATAACTCACAAAGTATAGAAATAAGTAGGGATAAATTATTACCTCCAGGGCAAACTATCAATCGCTCCAAAGCACAGAGAACGAAACCAGATCCTCTCAAATACCAAACTACACTAAGATCCGACACGATAACCACTCCAAAAACTAAGATCACCTCCAGATCGAGGAAAAAGAGCAGAAATCGAACAAAAAAGGAACCTAAAACAACCGTATCTCCATCAACAAAAACCCTAAAATCAACTCAAATTACCACGTCGGTTCCATTTCTCGAGCTTTTTCAGACGATGAGAGCAGGAGCCGCTGTGAAACCTAGTCGCCGAGGGGATCCGAGTCTTGTGAAGAAACGCCCCGAGCTCCGGAGGCATCGTTTCGATGCTCAGAGACTAAAACCCTAACTGGAGATCCAATAAACACCAAATTCGCTATTCTATCAGTCCCAAAATTATCCCATATAAGCAGCAGGAGGAGGAAAGGATAGATTTGGGGATAAATGGAAACAAGGAATCGAGAGTTCGAGAGAGGTTTATATCTCGGGGTCTTGGACTTCAGTCGCGGAATTTGACTGACACGTGTACGAGAGAATTGAAGGATACTTATCATCGAAAATAGCTTATATTTGTCGGTTCTGACCCATGAAGTGCGGGAAGGCATCAACCGCGCGCTATGCGGATCAGTGTATTTGAATTCGATCCAATGTTAGCGACAAACAGAGTACGCATGCTTCAACCAATAGATGGATGGGGTGAAGACGTGGTGCCCAATATAAAGAATTCTTTTGGGAAGCAATTATGCCTTCCGGAATTAGCTTTTGCTTATTTATCTCTCAAAATCTCTATTTACATACATACCTTTTTTTTTTAGATCTAAAGAATTTGCAGGCATAACTCTACAGTTACAAATTTCTTCAACGTGATAAAAGTGCCCTTAATATATACACTTGATATATGTATGTGTAGAAAGAGAGAGGCATGTGTCCTTCCAAGAGAATTTGAGCTCGAATCCTTCCCACTCAAATTCAACTCTCATATATTCAAATAAAAGATCCACTACGTTGAAGTTGATTTATATTATTTCAAGTATGTAAAAAACAAAAATCATGTGTCTTGATTACTTTTTGCGCATCCATCAAGCGGCGCAAAATGGACGGCCGAAAGTAGTGAGTTGGTTAGATCTGTGTCTTTAGACATACAAATTCTCGATCTGACCATATCATTATAATTTAAACATTTAAAAACCCCTACGAACCAAATTTTTGTTGGGTTCCAAATGTTCTACACTATTAAACTAACCAACTCACTATTTCGGCCGTCCGTTTTTCCCCTACTTGATGCATGGGCAAAAAGTATTCAAAACACTTGATTTTTGGTTTATAGATACTTGAAATAATATAGATCAACTTCAACGGAGTGGATCTTGTATTCGAATGTAGGAGGGTTGTATTTTAGTGAAAGGATTCGGACTCAAGTCCTTTTGGAAGGACACAAGTCTATCTCAATATATATAGAGAGGGAGAGATAGATTTGTGTCATTCCAGAAGAATTCGAGCCCGAATCCTTTCCGCTCAAACACAACCCTCCGATATTCGAATACAATATCCAGTTCGTTGAAGTTGATCTATATTATTTCAAGTATCTATAAACCAAAAATCAAGTGTTTGAATATTTTTTTGCCCATCCATCAAGCGTTTCAAAATGGACGGCCGAAAATAGTGAGTTGGTTAGATCTGTCTTTAGACATACAAATTCTCGATTCGGCCATTTGATCATGATCTAAACATTTAAAAATCCCTACAAACCAATTTTTGTTAGGTTTTAAATGTTATACACCGTTAATTAATCAACTCGCTATTTAGGCCGTCCGTTTTTCCCTTACTTGATGGATAGATAAAAGTATTCAAAACACTTGATTTTTGGTTTATAAATACTTGAATAATATAGATCAACTTCAACGGAATGGATCTTGTATTCAAATATCGAAGGGTTGTATTTGAGTTGGAAGGATTCAGACGCAAATCTTTTTGGAAGCACACAAGTCTATCTCAATATATACAAAGAGGGAGAGATAGACTTGTCTCATTCTGGAAGGATTCGAACCTGAATCCTTCACACTCAAATACAACTCTCCGACATTCGAATATAAGATCCACTCCGTTAAAGTTAATTTATATTATTTCAAGTATTTATAAACTAAAAAATAAGTGTTTTGAATAATTTTTGCGTATCCATCGAACGGTGCAAAATGGACGTCCGAAAGTAGTTAGTTGGTTAGATTTATGTCTTTAGACATACACATTCTCGATCCGGCCACTTGATCATGCTCTAATCATTTAAAAACCCGTACAAATCAATTTTTGTTAGGTTTCAAATGTTCTACACCGTTAACTAACCAACTCACTATTTAAGCCGTCCATTTTCCCCTACTTGATGCATGGACAAAAAGTATTCAAAACACTTGATTTTTATTTTATAAATACTTGTAATAATATAGATCAACTTCAACTGAGTGGATTTTGTATTCAAACATCGGATGTTGGTATTTGAGTGAGAAAGATTCGGCCTCGAATCCTTCTGGAATGACATAAGTCTCTCTCTCTATACACACACACTTGTGTCCTTCCAAAAGGATTGAGCCGAATCCTTCCAACTCAAATACAACCCTCCAACATTTGAATACAAGAATCACTCCGTTGAAGTTGATCTATATAATTTCAAGTATCTATAAACAAAAAATCAAGTGTTTTGAATAGTTTTTGTCCATCCATCAAGTGGCGCAAAAATGAACGGCCGAAAGTAGTGAGTTGGTTAAAACTATGTCTTTAGACATACAAATTCTCAATCCGGTTATTTGATTACGATCTAACCATTTAAAAACCTAAAAAATCATTTTTTGCTAGGTTTCAAATATTTTACACTGTTAAACTAACCAACTCACAATTTAAGCCGTCCGTTTTTCTCATACTTGATGTATAAGCAAAGGGTATCCAAAACACTTGATTTTTTATTTATAGATACTTGAAATAATATAGATCAACTTCAACGGAGTGAATCTTATACTTGAATGTCGGGTGTTGGTATTTGAGTGGGAAGGATTTGACCTCAAATACTTCTAGAAGGACACAAGCCTTGCTCTCTCTCTCCTCTCTCTCTCTCTCTCTCTCTCTATATATATATATATATATATATATATATAATTATATATATATATATATATATATAGAGGGGGGAGTTTAGCTGGGCTACTTTCGGGAGTATCAAGAATGTCGATACTCCCACTTTGATTTGATTGATACGCCACTCATATGCAAGATCCAAACCATTAGAGGTGATCCACTACCCATAAACTAGTTAGGAATAAAATTTTAGAGATTTCGTTATCATTTACCTGTTCATCAAGGTATCTTAAAATTAAGTAGTTTTAGTCTCTCAAAAGTATCATTTTTTTAGTCACTTTGATGAACGGGTGAATGATAACGAAAATCTCTAAAATTTTATTTCTATCTAGTTTATGGGTAGTAGATCACATTCAACGGTTTAAATCTTGCACATGGGTGGTGTATCACGAAATCAAAGTGGGAGTATCAGTATTTTTTGATACTTCTGAAAGTAGCCTAGCTCAACTCTCTCTCTCTCTCTCTACACACATACACACACAGACTTGTGTCTTTCCAAAAAGATTTGAGCTCGAATACTTCCAACTCAAATACAGCTCTCCGACATTCGAATACAAGATTCACTCCATAGAAGTTGATCTATATTATTTCAAGTATTTATAAACACAAAATCAAGTGCTTTGAATACTTTTTGCCCATCCATCAAGCGGCACAAAATGGACGGCCAAAAGTAGTGAGTTGGTTAGATCTATGTCTTTAGACATACAAATTATAGATCCGACCATTTGATTATGATGAATATTTAAAGACACCTACAAACTAAATTTTGTTAAGTTTCAAATGTTCTACACCGCTAAACTAACCAATTCGCTATTTAGGCCGTCCGTTTTTTCCCTACTTGATGCATGAGCAAAAAGTATTCAAAACACTTAATTTTTGGTTTACAGATATTTGAAATAATATGGATCAATATAGATACTTGAAATAATATAAATCAACTTCAATGGAGTGGACCTTGTATTCGAATGTCGGATGTTGGTATTTGATGGAAGGATTCGGCCTCAAGTCCTTTTGGAAAGACACAAGTCTCTCTCTCTATGTGTGTATGTGTGTGTGTGGGTAAGATTACAATACATCTAGGTGTAACTAAGTTAAATTACACACACCTCTTTCCTGCACACAAATTTTTTTGCTTGGTAAGATACAAAAAAAAAAATTAATGTAAGTGGTCCCCATAAGATATTTAAAAATGTTTTTTATGTGGTGGAAATAGGTGTGTATAATTTAACTTAGTTACACCTAGGTGTATTGTAATTCTACCCTACATACCCACACACTCACATAGGGTAAGTTTACAATACACCCTATGTAACGCCCCGATCCGGCAGGTACGGAGACGTTATTGCGACGTATATACGCAGGTCAGAAATACCCTCACGTATATACACTAAGCATCAGTACAGGCAAGAATCAGAGTACGGAAGCAAGTGGTGCATTATACATTCCACACATGAGTACAATTACAAAGTTATCATCAGAGGTGACAAATATTATAAGAATATTACATCACTGATATGCGTATTACGAGAATACAAAGAGATGTACAAGTATGAATAGTACAAAAGGAGGCTCAGAGTCATAACATGAAAACTCTAGAGCCGAGTAGGGGGTCTGGAAGGATGGGGCTCTGGACGGTCTGCTGGGGATCCACGCTTCAGTTGCGCCTCTCTGATCAGCAATTAGGAGAATCCACACGCTCCAAGCTCTATGACCTGGACATGAGAATCCAGAGGAGCCAGAACTCCCCGGCGAGTGGTGATGCGAAAGCCAAGTGGCGAGCATAGATAAGCACATGTGTATCAATAAATCCAAGTCATAAATATGCATTGAAAACCGTGTCGTGAGTACCAGCATACAGGAATAAGTAGAGAGGCAGTAATCAATATCAAGCTGGGAACATGTATGATATAAGGTGATAAGAGCAGGAGAATGGTGGAATAGAGCACGAGTGGTAAAGTAGGATGCAAGCAGGTATAATATAGTAATCATAAAACTGGAAATCTGAAGTAAAGCCCGATACAAGCAAACATGGCAAAGCATACTATGGACCCATAGCTGGCATCTTTTATTATTATTATTCGTCCGACCCATATATCTTGGTATGTGTCCTGGTGTATATCTCAACACACATACATCCATATATAAGTAAGTCAAGGTTGGTTATTGGAAGCTGATGAAGAATTGATAGCTCCTACTTATAGTAGTTCCCGTCCGCCCGGACACAGCCACTGGGGGCCTTAAATCCCCGTAACACGCATCTTCTGGGGGCCTGAAATCCCCCTAACATGAATCGTCAGTTTTATTTAGTATTCCACTACTATAAGCAAGGCACCATGCCGGCATCCATCACTTCCTCCCATTCCCCGTGCAAGTTATCCTTTTTATAGCTTATTAACAATATTATCAGATTTCGGGAATGAGTAGGATCATAACTGGTCGTAACAGGAATACATAACAAGCATAACGGGAGTTCATAACAAGAGATCAAGTACTACATTCCGAAATGTGATAATCATGGGTAGAGAGTTAATCATAACAGGTATCAGGTTTCAATCATGACAGTGACAAGTGATCGGGCAGGTGACAGGTTATAAGTCATGTCATAACAGGTGACAAGTGATAAGAGATAACATAGCAGGAACATGCATCAAGTAGTAACATGTTAAGTGATACATAATGTCAATACAAGTCGACCCGACGAAGCGGGGAAAAATCGAATAGAGCGACGAGACACTCGCCTAAATACGAAAATACTATGAAATTCCTGATCTCCGGAATCCAGGTAATCAACGCATAAACGCGTTCAATATAAAGGAGGAGAGAGAATGAACCAAGAGGAGAGAGAATGGAGACGCGGGAGTCGCGTTGCGTAGATTTCCACAAACGCGGGGTTCGAGACTTGCGTTTAAGTAAGGACACGAGGAGAACGCAGACGCGGGCATGAACTCCGCGTCGCGTTGATATAAGAACGCGAAGGTCGCGTTAAATAATCACTTGGACTCAGGGGGTGAACTCCGCGTCTAGCAATTACCAGAGAGAAAGAGAGAGAGACAGGGAGATGGGAAAATGAGAGTCCAGGAAAAAAAGAGAGAGACGCAAGGATGAGGGAGACGTAGGGAAGGAGAAGACGCAAGGTTGAGAGAAAAACAGAGAAGTGAAGGAAAAGGAAAAGGAAAGAAAAAGAAAGGAAAGGGGGTTTGGTGGCTGGCCATGGCCGGTGGTCGCCGGCGGCGGCCGGAGGTGGCTGGAGACGGCCGGAAGTGGCCGGAGTTGGCCGGAGATGGGCGGCCAAAGCCCCAAGCCCAAGGCAAGAATGGAGTGCAAGTCTAGTTCATTTGGAAAATTTGGAGTTTTGAAAATGGTAGTTCGGAGAGCGACGAGTAGGTCCGTTGGAAAGAGCACGCCGAGGAGAGGAAGATTGCGTGGTTGGCGGTGGCTAAGGTGGTGTAGGTGGTGGTGAAAATGATGGTGAAGTTGGTGGTGAGAATGGGTTGTTTGGTGGAAAGAGAGGAAGAAGAAGGTGGTGAAGTTGTTGTTGTTGGAATGGTGGAGGAGATGGAGGAGAGAAAGGTGGAGAAGTTGGTGGAGATGGAGGTGGTGATGGAGGGTGGAAAAGATGGGAGAGATGGCCGGCCATGGGAGCAAGGCGGCTGCCATTTCGTTCTCTGTTGGCTGCTGGTGGAGAAGAAAGAAGAGAGAAAAATGAAAGAGAAGAAAGAAAAGGGGGTGGTTATATAATGGAGGAAAAGAATTATTACAATATTGCCCCTTCCCACTAAATGAAACATGTGTTTCATTTAAACAAATGGGCTGCGTCTCATTCAACTGAGACTCGCGTCTAGGTAAATTACCCAGACGCGAGGATGAAACTCGCGTCCAGGGGAAAACGCGAATGTTGCGTTTAACAAAAAGGACAAAAGTCATAATGACTTATCAGAGTTGATCTGAAGTGCATTAAATGCAGAATGAATGCGAATCTTCGCATTAAAAATCCGATCTAAGTCTGATGAGACTCGTGTCTGAGAAAGGAGAGAGAAAATGAGAAAAAGAGAAAAGTGGAATATCTGGATAAAATTCCGATATCTGAGAAAACACCGAAAACTTAAGAGAAGCCCGAAAAATAAAGTAACTCGGAAAGCTTTCAAAAAATTCATAAAAATAATAAATATTATTTAAAGATTTTTGGTGAAATCAGTTTTCAGAAATTCGATCCCATTTTCAAAATAAAAATCCTAAAGTCAACCGTCAATATCGGTCTACACCGGGTTGGCCGGATTTTAATAAATTCTAAAAAATCTCAGAAAAAGTATTTAGATAGAAAATATGATTTTAAGAAATAATGCGAAAGCTGTTTTTAGAAATTCTACTCCGTTTGTAAATTAAAAATCCGAGAATCGAGCAGCAGAATTGGTCGACCCCGGTTTTGAAGATTTCCAATTTAATTCAGAAAAATTTCAGAAAATCATAGAAAATCTAAATATTAGAAAATGTTGTTTGAAACAGAAATCGGTCAAATCAGAATAGCAGAAAGACCAAATTGAGTAAAACACTAGGATCGGGTTCCCGGTTCAGACTAGGGCTGACTCCGAGTTCACGAATCCAGATTCAAGGCAAAACAATCATATAAATAATTCATAAAGAAAACAAATGCAGGAAGTAAATCAAAAAATACGATCAAAAAATCTGAATACGCAACTAAGTACGTATTCCGGGAACGGGGTGTTACACCCTATGTGTAACCAACTTAGTTATATATAGATGTCTCTGTTGATACTCTAAAAAAAGATAAGATTGCTAACTGGTCTGAACAATATCTAACTTGTTACATCTACAAAAGACAAGTGGCAGACAAGTCAACGACCAGTTCTTCACCCATCTCAAAAAGGCGAATCAGTAACTTAGACTCTATTGATCCAGTGAAGCAGACAGTAAGCCAAGATCGTCCTTAAAAGCTCGTGAGAAGGCCCAAGTAGGTCCAAAGACACTGAGTTAGCTCAACGCTTAGTCTCGCACGAACCCACGAGATAAGTCTCGCATGAGAAACCAAAGTTGCTTAGCATCGCAGGAAGCTCCTTCTTAGCCTCGCTGCGAGCTAACTTACAGCTTCGCCTGAAAATGCTAAGTTAACTCCGCAGAAAGTTAGCTTCGCTCGAAGCTCCACGCAGCCGCGCAGAAGGTCGACTGGTAGCTTCGCCACAAGTTTTATCTAGCTCTGCTGAGAACTTTCTTCTAACATCGCCAGAAGCTTCTCCCAGCTCCGCTATGAGCTTAACGCAACGACTCCGCTGCGAGTCCTTTATAGTCATTTTGACTAATCAAATCTCCAGATGAAATCAAAACTTCAGATAAGATCACATTGATTGAAATCAAATTTGGCAGTTGCCTGCCATGATCTTTTGACTCTCCTGATCAAGTAAGAAGATCAGGGGAGATCTCTCAATTAATTAGAGAGGATCAAGGGAGTATCCCTCATTTAGCGGAGCAAATCAAGGGATTGGCATTACATACTATTCCTAACTTCGCAAAAGCTGATTCTAGCCTCGCGGCAAGACTACTTTCCAGATACAAAATAGATTGACTCAATCTGTTTCCAGATTTTCAGGGCGATTATACCCCTGTTCTCCCTATAAATAGCCTACCAGTGGCACGCACAAGGGAGAGAGGAGAAACGGGCCAGGATAGAAAGGAGATTAGAGATCTACTCTCTCACTTTCAAGAATTCAGAGAATTACTTCTCTAATTCTACAAGGATAAATTCAGGGTGCTAATACCCTAAGATCTTCCTCCCTCTCAAGAAATTTCTGGAATCAGGCGAGAAGGAATTCCCAAGCGGAGGCAGTTCGATCATCTGACCGATCACATCATCAAAGGGATAAAGTGGTCGCGCGCTGATCAGATTCCTACCGACACATTTTCCCAGAAATCTCAGAGGAGATCTACCTGTAATTTTCTTTTCAATTACTTGTAATTTAGCTCCTCGACACTTTTTTATAAGTTTTTCCTTTTGCAAAAATCAATGGAAAACAAGATGTTGACACTTTAAAAAAGACAAGATTCCTAACTGGCCTGAACAATATCTAACTTGTTGACATCTATAAAAGACAAGTGGCAGCCAAGCCGACGACCAGTTCTTCACCGATCTCAAAGGGACGAATCAATAACTTGAACTCTACTGATCCAATGAAGCGGACAGTAAGCCAAGATCGTCCTTAAAAGCTCGTGAGAAGGCCCAAGCAGGCCCAGAGACACTAAGTTAGCTCAACACTTAGTCTCGCACGAACCCACGAGATAAGTCTCGCATAAGAAACCAAAGTTGCTTAGCATCGCAGGAAGCTCCTTCTTAGCCTCGCTGCGAGCTAACTTACAGCTTCGCCTAGAAATGCTAAGTTAACTCCGCAGAAAGTTAGCTTCGCTCGAAGCTCCACGCAGTCGCGCAAAAGGTTGACTGGTAGCTTCGCCACAAGTTTTATTTAGCTCCGCTGAGAACTTTCTTCTAGCTTCGCCAGAAGCTTCTCCCAGCTCCGCTATGAGCTCAACGCAATGACTCCGCTGAGAGTCCTTTATAGTTATTTTGACTAATCAAATCTCCAGATGAAATCAAATCTCCAGATGAGATCACGTTGATTGAAATCAAATTTGGCAGTTGTCTGCCATGATCTTTTGACTCTTCCGATCAAGTAAGAAGATCAGGGGAGATCTCTCAATTAACTAGAGAGGATCAAGAGAGTATCCCTCATTTAGCGGAGCGAATCAAGGGATTGGCGCTACATACTATTCTTAGCTTCGCAGAAGCTGATTCTAGCCCCGCGGCAAGGCTACTTTTCAGATACAAAACAGATTGACTCAATCTGTTTCCAGATTTTCAGAGCGATTATACCCCTGTTCTCCCTATAAATAGCCTACCAGAGGCACGCACAAGGAGAGAGAAGAAATGGGTCAGGATAGAAAGGAGATTAGAGATCTACTCTCTCGCTTTCAAGAATTCAGAGAATTACTTCTCTAATCCTACAAGGATAAATTCAGGGTACTAATCCCTAAGATCTTCCTCCCTCTCAAGGAATTTTCGGAACCAGCGAGAAGGAATTCCCAAGCGGAGGCAGTTCGATCATCTGACCGATCGCATCGTCAAAGGGATAAAGTGGTCTCGCGCTAATCAGATTCCTACCGCACATTCTTTTCAGAAATCTCAGAGGAGATCTACCTGTAATTTTCTTTTCAATTACTTGTAATTTAGCTCCTCGACACTTTTTTGTAAGTTTTCCCCTTTGCAAAGATCAATAGAAAACAAAATGGCGACTCCGCTGGGGATGTCGGTCTTCTGGCGCAACAAGGAGACAGTATCGCAATGCGAGGGTCAAAATCCTGAGCCCATTACTTTTGAAAACCTGGTCATTCATTTCGACCAAGGAAAATTCGAAGAGTTACTCTCTGAAGGCAGTCCAATGCTCTACATACGGAAGCATAGGAAGGTCTCGATGGCCATGGTTTTGGAATAGAAACTAGAACGAGCCCCCTCCCAACTCCTCTCAGCCTTGCGCGAGGCTAGCCAGGTTCCCTGCGAACCTAAATCTCCCCTCCCAAGCAGATGTGGAGGCCAAAACAGAAAGCTCCGTGTGAAGCTTCAGGCGTAGCTACGCCACAGGCTCGCCTGTCACGCGAAGACAAAGGCAAAATGTCTGCTTGTTTCGCCGAGACTATCAGCCGCATGGCTAGGGCGGCAACTCTGCCTTCGCTCAATCTAGGAGCAGTAACTCCTCACGCCAAACTTGTTCTCACGAGCGAAGTTACTGATGGCGTGATAAGCACAGCGCCAGTACTTCAGGGTACGCGCGAAGTTCCCATCCGTCAGGCTGAAACTAAAGCACCTAGCAGTGCTAACCACCTTCGCGACAAGGTGGCGAACAAGCGCCACAGTGTACTTCGCTCCCCAGTTTCTCAAGCGTTAAGTTCGTCCTTCACAGCGGAGCTAAGGGATTGTCCCTGCATGCTGATACCGTGCTTATGCAGCTTCAGCGCCTAAGGGTACTCCCAAAGTTCTTAACCGCGAAGATAGAACTAAAGTACTATCTAGTGCCAATCACCTCTACGGTGATGAGAGGAACGAGGCTTCATCCTGTGTTTTGCTTTCAAAGCTTGCAAGCAAGAAGGTGGCGTCGAAATTACCTGAACGCAACAATGTGCGATCTACTCGAGCCTCTGCGATGAGTCGCTTAAACTCGGCTGGGTCTGACTTGCGAGAATTCTTAGCAAGCAAACGGAAGTCGGAATTACTCCAGACTTCTCCCTCCTGTTGTCAACAAGTAGGAGATCAGTTGGTGATGGTCCACTCAGTCCATTACGGGATAGGACCAATCCCCGTCACTCCTCCAACCGACAGTCAGTTTTTGATCGACTATCGGTGCGAGCTCCTGTGAAGCATCGCAAAAGAGGCGTATCGCGAAATCTACCAGATCTGCCCTATGCATCCGTCAATATGATTGGAAGGGGACGAGAACCGCGTAGGGGCAGACGATCGCCGCGTAGTGCTAATTCTCCTCCCTTCAGTTCTCCAGATCCGGACTATAGCCCGGGCTTAGGGCAAGTCTTGATGCACGAAGAAGTGTCTTCCAAAATACCAGATCTAGGGTCGCAATACCCTACAGTCATGAGCAGCCATCCTCCTCAACTACAGTAACCTCACCAGAACCAATGAGAGAATTATTCCAATGGTCTGATGAGGAGGACGAAAACAATGGGTATGCCTCTTCGGTAACAGTCAGCTCGCTATGAACAGATAGAGTGTCGGTGCATATGACTGATAATGGTAATGATGACCTCCATCGACGGTTGGAAGCTCAGGAGTAAACCTCCAAGGCTCAGCAAGAAGCCTTGGATAACATTCAACAGATGCTCGCTCAACTCCTCACTAACAGGAATAACAATGATACCGGGAGTAACCATAATGAGGAGGAACATCATAACGATGAACAACCCAAGAATGAGAAGTCAAAGAAAAGTTCTTCTATGGATGCTGAAGTTCTTAAAGGCATCCAGGCTCAGATTGTATCCCTAACCCAGAGGGATGAACTAAAGAAAGGATGGGTAGTCCGTCCTTACCCCTTGGAATAGGATTTAGTACCATACCCGCCAAAGTTCAAGCCACCAACGTTACATGCGTATGATGGAAAGAGCCCGCCAAACCAGCACATCTATTACTTCCGATCTCAGACCGGTAACGTTATAGACAATGATGCTATTATGGCCAGACTGTTCATCGGCACCCTGAAGGGGCAGCATTCGACTGGTTTCCGAAGTCTTCCTCCGCGCTCTATCAATTCTTGGATCGACTTAAAAAATCGTTTTCCTTCTCATTTTTACGAGGATGACACTGAGGTAACTATGGACAAACTCCTCTCTACCGTACAAAGGAAGGGCGAATCTGTCCGTGACTACATTGAGCGGTTTAGAACCTTGTCCCTGATGTGCCCAGCAGGAATGCCATTACTCATGCCCTGCAGACATGCAGACATAACTTCCTGGACCGAGTAGAGATTCGTATGGGGACTGTCAAAGCCCATACCTGGAAGGAACTAGTCGAACAAGCTGAGATAGCCGAAAAGTCAGCTAAGAAGTTCGAACCATCTACCCCTAAAGACAAATGGGGTATGAATAATAAGGGACGTGGCGACATGGCGCGGTCTTCCCAAGCCAAAGGGAAAGAGACTATGTCCGTTGAATTATCAGAGGACGTTCATTCGAAGGCCACGAAGAGCGACTTCAATAATCAGGAGTCTAAGTTTCCTCTGAAACAGTACTCATTCAAAGACGAACAGGTGGTTGTAATATTCCATTTACTCCACAAAGGGAATAAATTGAAGCTGTCGGATGCTCGGCGTCCTAATGAAGTGGGACGCACGAACGATCCCAACTATTGCCTCTTCCATAAGATGGTTCATCATCTCACTGATAAATGATTTGTCCTTAAGGACAAAATTCAAGTTTTAGTCGACGCTGGCGTTCTGACTCTGAAATCAGAGCAAAAGAAAGTCACTGCAAATATGGTGACCCTCAAGTTCGGCAAAACCCCAAAAGTCACAGTTCCTGATGGGACCTTCCCGATCCCTAAAGTATGGCTAGAAGTAAAGCATCCTTCAGCCAAAACTCAAGAGATAAAAGGTCTTGTTCCCTTTGTAAGGAGAAAAAAAAAGAAAAAGAAAAGAAGAAGAAGAAGATAATAAATGGGTTTGGGTTTCGGGTTCAACTCAAACTCGACCCGTTATGCACCCGACCCAATAAGATAAAATTTCATTTTAACCCCTGTGAGATTATAAATTATTTTGGAGCCCTGAAAAATTACAAACAAGCCCCTAAAATTTTTCAGTTATTACGTATCTAACCTTTATATTGGTTTTGGTCTCCGAACGATATCTTGGCCATCCGAAGTCAAATTCGGACGATTTTTGAGCCGTTATGATCGTGGAAACGAGAGCTACATATCCTCTATATCCATATATGGTATTGGTATTTAAGAATTTATCGAATGCCGGTGAGTGAAAGTCCTAACTCAAGTCTTGTTTTTCCCTAATTTAGAAATAATTATTATTGAGAAATTGATCCAATGGAGCTAAGATGTTATTATTACGATGATTGTGATAATTATTAAAAAGTGAATGATTGTTATGGCACCGAAATCCAATAGGATATCCCGAATGATGATTGCGGGCGTGTTATATGTGTGTGTGTGACCATAATACGGGTATGATATCAAGTTGTGTCTTGTCATTTATAATTCGTATAAACATGACCATTAAGCGCCCGTAAGTGTATTAATATGGATGGATATTGACAAATATCACATGAGTTATGTGTTTGTAAATTTCTGAGTATTATATATATTGCGAATATTTATTAGAAATAAGAACCAAGTAATTAAGTACTGGGTTCTGTTAGAAATGGTTAAGTATAAACTTTCAGTTAATACCATCTATTTGTCTGTGATGAATATTGGTGTCACTTAACCTGAAAATTATTAGTGAGTAAAGTCTACCCCCGATTCCTTTAAACACTGTGATTGCATGTGTATTAACTAGTAAGATAATAATGATATCAGTTAAGTGAAGATTGATATTATATATAAGTGATTTCCAAGCTGTTATGAAACTCATAGTTATGGATAATATTAATCGGATGGTAGTTGGTTAACACCGGTGTACCTGGTGAGTAGACTAAACAGTGATAATGAAAAATCGACTACAGATCATGGATGTTTATTAGTTAATAAAAAATAATTAGAAATTAGTTAAGACGAAAGATTTCTTGAGACACATCAACCATGATTGGATAATTATAGAATCGGTTATGTTGATACTGGTATAAGCGGAATCCGAAGTTGATATTAAAAATTGAACTAAGCAAATGAAATTGAAAATTATCTTGAGTATTCGATATATTCGTGATATAGAAAACTCTGTTAAATGGGATACATGTAATTAATGCAGTATGGTAGAAATAGTGTGCTGATTAAACTACTAAAGGTTTTGTTAATATTGATAACTCGGATGGGATCGGGACATTTCAGTTAATTAGAAACTGTGAACGTGAACTGATAATGATGGAACTGATCAAAGTAATTGATAATGAACTGAATTAGAGCAACTGAATACCTAACACTACCGGACATGCTTGATAATAAATTGAATATCAAAAGCTTATTGTTAAGCTAAGTACATGGGATACTCAAATATTATGTAGTATGTTGAGTATTAATCTTGCGAATACTGTTTTCGTATTTGTTGTGTTTCATATAATATATATTATATATATATATAATATATATATATATATATATATATGCTCATAACCTGATTCTGTGTATTAAGTTGCACACTTGTGGCATCAAGGGTCATCGGGTGGCTTACATATTTAAATATATATATATATTAAGTTATTAATCGGTAGCAACTGAAAGCAATTGGATGGACAAATAACTAAGATTCATCAAACCAGATGAGAGGTGAAAAATAAACCTGTGGAGTAGAACTCGTAAGTAGATATTGTATTTTTTTTAGCGGTTAATGATTATTAATGAAAAACTACTGAATAAGATCAAGTCTGATGATTATCAGGTAATGGGTGACCGATGATGGTGTATAAGTATCAAGTGAGTAATTAAACTGGTGAAAACCAGTTAGAGTCAATATTGAGTAAATCTGACAACTTAATATTAAGTATATCGATTATGATGGATAATTCGATATTAACAAATACCGATAGTATTGAACTAGTATCTTGTTATGCCTACTCTATACACCGGAGATTTTCGGGTATCCTTATATTGATTTATCAGAACATCAGAATCCTCTATTAGGCTTGAAAGTCACATCTTTATAATGACACCGATTATATCTAACCAGTAAGAGTTAGATAATTACCTTACAATTAAAAGTTTGTGATACAGACGAAAGATTGAGCGTCGTGTCAATGAGATTAGTAAACCAGTATGGGTAAGTGAGATGTGTATGTGTATGCATGTATATATGTGTGTGGTTTGATTCATATGCGAACGCAGAGGATGATTTGGCTAGTAACTGATTGTGTACTTTGGAACTAAAAGATAGAAGTAAACCACAACAAAACATGCTGTATTGAAGTTAGTAGTGTTAACACCAGTATTGGTGGAACCTGGGGTAAATTTAGGCTGCACCAAACAAAGTATTAAAATTAGTTCTTGATTGAAATAAATGATAATTATAATATCAAAAGTGTAATAATTCATTAATATCAGAATTGTCGTGTAACTATTACTTGTATCAGAAGTAATGAGAAAATTCTGAATTAAATCAATTGTAACCAACAGGCAGTCTGCCTGAGGATAAAAGAGGCAATTGATGATGAATCCCGGATGTTAACTAAATGATAATAGGTGAATAAGTATTACGATTAGGAAAAGCGAATACTGGTACTGCGAATCAGAACTTGACCGGTACGATATTGGGGATCATTAAGTTGAATGCATTATGTGTGTGTTTGGCGCCTCTTAAATATAATAAGAATTCCTCGAAACTAACGAATTCAGAAATGAAATCGCATGAACTTGACTGTGTGACACATCAGTATGTATGTAAATGCCTTTATGATAAGAAATGTGCATAAGTATGTATATGATGTCATGCATTATATCGGAGGAAGGGACCGGTTTTAACCGGAGGTGATCGAAGGGGAGTATTGTTGTTATTTATTGTATTGGAGGAAGGGACCGGGTTTAACCGGTGGTGACCGAAGGGGAGTATTATTGTTATTTATTGTTTCGGATGAAGGGACCGGGTTGAACCGGAGGTGATCAAAGGGAAATATTGATATTATTTTATTGAAGTATGCTTGAATGTATGTTTATGATATCCGGTATATAGATATGATTGTTTATGATATCCGAATTAAGGATGTTAATATGTATGGCACCTAGTATATGCATATGATTGTTTATGATATCCAATATATGGATATGATTGTTTATAATATCTGAATTATGGATGTTAATAGGTATAGTCCTTAGTATATGCATATGATTGTTTATGATATCCGGTACATGGATATGATTGTTTATGACATCCGAATTAAGAATGTTAATATGTATGACACCTAATGTATGCATATAGTTGTCTATAACATCGGGTAATAGATTGTTGTGACATCCAGTAAATGGATGCGAGTGTCTCGTATTTTTTCATGTATGAACACACAGTTATAATTGGATACTATCATGAGTAGTGTGTGATGTCATATGTATATTGGGGTAGGTGCAATATTGAACTGAAACTAATCTAGTGAGTAAGATTAGGCCCTCTAAGAGTTGTGTTGTGACCATGACTATATATGAAGTACGAACATGTTACAAACTGGAAGCATGAGAGGTGATTATAAGAGACTAACGAGTAGGTCAAGTAGTGCAAAATTATTGATATTGTATGTTAATGAAATATTGATCACGTATACCCAGAAGAATACATATAGAAAGTGTCAGATAATAGAAAGAGTCTATGATTCATAAGCTGTATGTCAACCATTAGTAGAAAGTATTGAAAATGATTTTTTTGATATTGCTAAACTGCATAATACTTGAAGTACAATGGTAGTATAATATAAACTCTATTTTGACTGATTTTACTCACTGTGTTGTTGAACTCACCCCACCACAGATTGATGTTTTCAGGTACGGCAAGGCGAATGTCCGACTTATAGCTGCATGGATGTTCTCCTGAGATGACGTATGTATTTATTGTAGAATGTGATTCTTTTTGTGAACTCTGATGTTATTGGTAATTGTGAGTTAGAGCTAGTAGCAGTAGATAGTGATACACTTTGATTAATGGAGATAAATATGGATGATCACAGATTGTATATTTAGTGATCTCATAAATGGTTTTGTGTTAGAATATTATATCAGGGAAGCACTCTTAAGTATATGTTTATTTGATGGACCTTGAGACGAACTATATGATGAAAATGAGATTAATAAGTAGGCGGATGTCAGCCGAAATTATTTTATATAAATATTTATGTTGATGATTATGAATATTGAGGTAATTTAACCTGGGACCGTTATACTACACCGTTAAACTAACCAGCTCACTATACAAACCTTCTGAAAAGTTAATGTTGCGAATAAACTTTATGCATTTTGTATTGCATTTCTATTTAAAAATATTATATTTGTAAAGAATAATAAACAGTATAAAAATGAAAGATACGGTTGTACATATCATTTTTGGTAGGAATTACGAACTTGCTCATCCCCTACCATATGATCTTTAACATATTACGTACTAAAATATTGATATTTTCATATAGTACGGAATTCATGTTTTCAAAATATAATATTAATATTAAAGTATTATCCATAAAACATGTTATCAATATGAAAAATTATAGAATATTAGAAACAAATTTGCAAGCATATAATGCAAAGGGTATTTTGATCGTATTAAACAAAATTGTAAAGATAAACCCGCGAACTCTTTAGAACTGAGAAGGTATAATGCAAATAAAGATTTTTGCGGAGTGAATAAGTAAAAAGATAAGTTTGGAGGGATATACACGCAAAATCTCATTCTTTTATGCCTTATATAAGGGTCTTGATTGACGCAAACATATTATGACATTAATTGACTGAAGAGTTTAACACAGCGGGCAATGCTTAAGCCTGGTCTTTGGCGACTGACTTGCTCTTCTAACGACCGAAGATTTTGACTTCTGACTCGTTCTTTCAAAGACCGTCGCGATCGAAGATTTTGACTTCTGACTCGTTCTTTCAAAGACCGTCGCGATCAGACTCGGGATTTTTCTCGTCCAAGTTGCAGCAAGTTTCCATTCCCTCGAGGAGGGCGATGGGCCCCCGTGGGTGGTTGCAATAGCGGTGCTAGTGGCAGTAGCTACGACAGCAATATTATTGCTTGTGGAGGTGGTAACATTTTGCGATAACAGTGGTGAGACCGCAGTTGTAAGCCGACTATGGAAATGACATCAATTGCTGGTTGACAATAGTAGTTGTAGGGATGATGGTGACAGTGACAATGATAACGGACCGTGACAAATGAAAGAGAGAGAGTTGAGACAAAAAAATAGAGATATATTGAGAAAAATGAAAATTCTACGTAAGAGTGTACAATACCCACCTCTTACTCTTACGGAGAGAATCACATTCTCACAAAAGTAATGTGAATCAACAATTCTCAAAAATGTTGAATTGATATGATGCCAAACATGGGAATCCACATGGGAGTCTTCTGTCTTAAATATAATTTTCAAGGTTGATCGACTATACAAAACTCAACTTGACCCATTCTCAAATATTTTAATTTAATCAAAGGCGGTGTTAGATTAAAAGTGGTAAGATTAATCTATACATGGATGCAAGCTGGTCAATAGACATGCATTTTATTTAACTTATCGGTACCGTGAAAAGTATTTTTACATTCGGATTAAACTGTGGTTCTGATATAACGCTCGAGATAAAAGATTTGGGCTGAATTTTTCTTTCATATATTTGTAAAAAACCCAAGAAGAGAAGTGTTTTAAGAAATTATTAATTTAGTCTTGATTGTGCTTAAAATTTTCACATTTCTAAAAGGATAAAATAGAAAACGATAAAAATATTTGATGCGCTTTAAAATTCTCCATATTTCTAAAATAAGAAAATGAAAAGGCAAACTACCTGATCGAAAAAATTCTTATCAATTTTCTATATTTTAATCCTTAATGAAGGCTGGGGAAATCCTGAAGAAATATTGGATTAAAAAATTCAAAACGCAAACACCTCCACCCCCGCCCTGACGCCTCCACCCCACCCCTTCAAGATTTTTTTTGGGTTTGGATCCCGAAGTGGATCCCATATTCTTAGCGGATTTGAATCTGCAAGTTTAAAACGGATTCGTGAGTTCTTAATGGGTGAGAATCTGTAAATACAACAGACAAGTTTAAAACGGATTGGTGAATCTTTCAGGATCCAGACCCGTTACCACCCCTGAGGGCGGTGCATGCATTGTGGTCTGTCTGAAATCAAAGACACAAATCAAGACGCCAACCCAATACTCAATTACAGTCAAATATAACCGTTTGGGGAGATTGGTGGATCTTGCAGGATCCAGACCCGTTGGAGTTCGCCGCGTAATCTTGACGCGCAACGGAGATTAGAGGGTTACGCGCTACGAAGATTAGAGAGTGATCAGTAGCTTAATCTCCAAGACTTTTTTCTTTTAAATACCCCTCTCCGCAAACTCCCCCCAAACCTTCCCACGCTCAGAAACCGAGAGCCCTTTAGCCCGCCTTCTCTTCAACGAAACCTCTCTCTTTGATCGGCGAAAACCCTAAGCTGCTCCTCCTCCTCTCTCTCTCTCTCTCTCTCTGAGAATCGGTCGGGAATCAAGAGAAGGAAGAGTAAGCGTTGATCAATGGCGCTCCTCCCCTATTCAACGCCCCTCATCATTTCTTGATCTGGATGGCGCTTGATGATGGCGACGGCAGAACAGAGAGCCTTACGCTTCAAATTCCAGGTCAGTATCAAAAGTTCTTTCCTTCTTCTTTTGTTGCTTTCTGATTAGGGCTTTGAGATTTAGTGGTTGATGATGGACTTAGGACTTAGGGTTTTGTAGATATTGCTTGAAGTTATATTGCTTGAGTACGTGATGATTTTCTGTATAAATTTTATAATAGTCTCAAATTTTCTATGTGATTTCTCACTTCAAAAGATCAAGAAACAGAATAAAGAAGAAATTTTTTTTTACTGCTCTCTTTGCCCAGTGAGGGGTCTTTGCCTCCACAAATTTTAAGAAAGTTTTTAAGTGATTATATCTTTGTTCTTACATGCAAATTTTATTACCAACTTCTCCAACGTGGATGCCTTCCCTATGTGCTTATTTGGAATCTGACTTCCTGGTATTGACAACATTAAGAAATGTTTAAATACGAATCATCTTGTTTGAAATTAATTCTTTTTTGTGTTTAGGGACTTTTTAATGTTTTGTTCCTAGAAACTAGTTTTATGGAGGTCTTGAAATATTACATGCCCAAAGCAATAGAGCTTGTTATTCATAGGGAAATTGCTATCAAGTTCTGCTTACTTTTTCTTTTTTCACCGGAAAATGCTATTAGGCACTTTGCCAAAATTGTGGATTCTATAATGTTTTCGAATGCTTAATTTACAGCTTGAATCTGCAGCTAACACTGCTATTCTATCCAACATGTATAGCTAGCTATGTCCTTTTTCTAATGCTTTGACTACATTATTCTGAGAAATATCTTGATAGTTTTCCTATTGACTTTATGATAGATTAGTGTCAATGATCTACACGAACATTTATTGTGATTCACTGTGGACAGCAACAACAGTAGCTCCTGTTGTGTGGTTTTTCCTGTTTCACTTTCATTTAACAACCTCAAGTGAACAAGAGCAAAAAGGCTACACCAACCAAGATCAGGCTTTAGTTATTTGAACAAGAATTGCAGTCTTGTAGTTCTACGTGTTTAACTTAACTTTTATTGTCATTATGTACTATATGTTTTGTGGTATTTGGTTGTATGTGCAATGTATCACCACTTGATCCTGAATATTATGTCTCTTGCCATGTTGTAGGAAAAATAGCAAGAGAGTGCCGAAGGTCAGAAATGGAGTTTATGCTCAAAACCTTTCCTGTTACCTTTTACATGAGGTAAGTCTTTGTCTTCTTCACTGGTACAATTGAATTAAACTTGTCTATTCAAGATTATTGTGATATTTGCATATGTAGTGTGGATGTTTGGCTCTCCCAATGAGACATGTAGACATCTGGTTGATCTTGTTGTATTTGTATATACTTCATTCCTGGCAAGTTTTTCTTAAAATATCATATATGTCAGTTATGCTTAGGAAAAAAATGCTGTCAATTTTTTTTTCTTTAACCCCCCCCCCCCCCCCCCCCCCCCCCCACCCCACGACAACCAAAAAAAAAAAATGGCACTTTAATCAAAATTATTTTTCCAAATGATTTTTAGTTAGGAGTTTGTATGGTTAAGTTTACTTGATATCTTTACTCCACTGTCTTCTGGTTTGCCATTTCTTTTAAGGTAGCTTGTTGCTTTCCATATTTGGTTAGAGAATTCTTTAGCAATTTTGAGTGATTATTTCTACATTTGTCATGTTAAAGTATCTCCAAGTTAATTCTAGTTTCAGCTAGATAAAAGGGTCAAAGACGTAGAAGTAGCAGTATTTGTAGTATCTTCAGTTTTGCTCTGCATTTCTATTACCACTTTATCCTTTTGTATTTGTATATAACTGTATATCCTATTCCGTTTTTATAAATGTCATGAAAAATTAAACGTTCAAAGCTCCATGATTATACTTGGGGAAAATGCTAGTGAGGTCTTTTTCCTGTTTCTTTTATCACACCCAAACTATTAGGCACATTGATCAAAATTATGAATTCTAAAATGTTTTCAGGGTCTTAATTTGTTTCATTGAATTTGCAGGGAACACTGCTACTGTATGTAACATGCATTGGGAGCACCCTTGAGGCTGCAATGTGATTAAAGGTAGCTAGCTATGTCTTTTTTCCTGTTATGTTCTAATAAGGCATTTGTTCTGAGAACCTTTCCAGCATATGTTTTCTTTTAACTTTGATAGATTAGAGCAACCAATCTATGTGAACATTCAGTGAATTTGGAACATTGGCAAGGTGCGAGGGCAGGTTTTCCGTTCTTTTGTAGCTCACTGGGGTCTTCTTGTTTACTGCTTCTACCAAACCCTTTCGCCCCATACTGTGTTCTTGTCTAAGGTGGATGGTGAAATGGACAAAGAATGGGATTTTTTTTTTTTTTTTAGTCTAAGATAAAATTTGTAGGAGTTATGTCTTTGGAGGATTTGGGTTTTCTCATTTAAAAAATTGGATAAAGGGTTGGGAGAGAGTTTCTGTATTTAGGGACTCAATTTTAGTTCATGCTGGATTTTAAAAGAAATTACTGCACACCTGTAGTTATAATTTCTCTGTAGCTGACCAGAGTGTCTTTTAATTCAGCCATTCTAGAAAGCATGCTGGAGTACAGTTATGAATTTGATTATCCAATGTTATCACAAACAACTGCAGTCTTTGTCTTCTTCAATGGAACAATTGACACAAGACTTGTTTGTTCATGAAAATTGTAATATGTGCATGTATCTATTTTTTTACTTTCCCAATAAGGCATTTAGACATCTGGTTTATATGCATGTAGACTATTCAAAAATCACTGAGGATAAGTCATCAGAAAGCAGAGTCCAAACTCCAGACGCAAGGCTAATCATAGCCACTGGCACAGCACCAAGACGCGAGGGTCGAAACTCGCGTCTCAACATCACTGCAATGACCAAGACGCGAGAGTCGAAACCTGCGTCTCAGCATCACTGCAGTAACATCACTACAGTACCAAGATGCAAGGGTCGAAACCCGCGTCTCTGCTTCACTGCAATGGTCAAGACGCAGAGCTTTAAACTTGCGTCTCAGTCATCTGTGCAATACCAAGAATCAGAGCCCGAAGCCCACGTCTCACACAAAACTTGACGTAGAACTTGAAGCTCGCGTTTCAACCAAACGCGAAGGTCAACTGGTCAAGCGGCTAAACGCGAGGTTCGAAGCCCGCGTTTCAACTACAAAGGAACCCTGCATCTCGGTTATAACTGCCCTCATTACTGGGTCAATTACTGCCCACGTAATGAGGGAGTTAACCCCAATTATGGAGAGTTTTTAGGGGATAGTTTAACCCCCTGAAACTCCTATAAATAGCTCAGTTCGCTATTGAAGAGGGGTCAGTCGATTTTTGGAGAATCTTGGCCAGAGCTTCTAGCTGAGAAATACTTAAGAGTTTAGCTTTTCTAACAACTTGCTGAGTACAAGTTTGTTCTTGCCTTAAGTCTCTTTAAGATTTTATTGGACATGAGCTGTGATACTCTGTCCATAGTCTGAAGAGAAGATTTCCAGAAGATTGTGACGCTCATCCGGTCAATGGAAAACAAGATTCATTTTCCATCGCCACATTAAGAACCTATCATTAAATAAAGAGAAGATTTGAGCTTCAAATATCTTCTCTCTCTTGTAATTGAAAGTTTTAGGATTGTTGTAACCTTTCTTTACAGTCAAATAAAGAATTTACACGCCCTCAGAATTTTTCCCCATCAAACAAGAGATGGCGACTCCGTTGGGGGCAGTTTTCTCTACTGATAAGCAAGTCGTGGCGCAAGGTAACGACACCTGCATGGGAAAGATGGTCGAATCGCTTATTGTGAAATTCGACCAGGCAAAGTATGAAGAGTTTCTCTCTTCCGGCTCCAAGAGCCCTAGGGCGCGGCAGTACCGCAAAGTCTCTTCAGAGATTCGCTCTCAGGTCCCTTCGAAGGCTTCCCCGAATGCGGTCTACGCAGAGAACATCGTGGCCGGATGTATCACACGTAAGGCTCGCGTCAACGTCTCCTACGAGACCGCGAGGTAAACATTGTTGACGGTCGGCTCGCTCACGCCCTTTCTCTTCCTCAGCTCCAGGTTACAAGGGGTTCCCAACAATCCGTACGGCGTAACCGGAACGCTGAACATCGACAGAGACGACGCGTGCGCCGACTACAGACGCAAGAAGGTAGAACAACTATTTGTCCAGCAATCTGTCCAAAGTTACAGAACGTGAGGCTCAAGCTCGCGTCTCTTCTGAGCTATGTCAGACGCGCGAAGTCCGCGTTTGGAGACCTAAACGCGAAACTCAAAAGGCTTGCGTTTCTGAAGCTTCACTTCCAAAACGCGACGTTCAGCAGCGTGAGGTCCGTGCCTCTCCTTAGAGACACGAGACTTGCGTCTTTACAACCAAACGCGGGACCCAGAAGGCCCGCGTTTCTCAAGTGTCGCTAGCCAAATGCGACAATCAACAACACGAGGTCCGCGTCTATTCTCAGCAGAGGCGCGAGACCTGCGTTTTAGAGCCAAAACGTGACAGCCGTGTCTGTTCTACAGAACGTGAGCTCCGCATTTATGAACCCTGCGTTTCAGAGTAACGACGCAAGCATGGCTCTCAAAAGGCGAAAAGCCCTCTAAAAGCTGAGGCTAATCTCTTTGATTCCCCTTTGACAGATTTAAGAGATTAGTTGATAAAGAAAAGGAGTGCTAATCAGATCACTCCATCCTGTTACTGTAAACGGCTCATCACAACAATGCTCTCTGAATGTGGCTGCAACTCACATGCGAGCAAGCAGTCGGTATTCAGACGATTAACTTCAACCTCTCAATCAGCCAAAAGGCGTCTTTCTCACAGAAGGGGGACCTTCTCTGACACAGAGTACCCCGAAGTCACCGCAAACATGGCAGGTTCAAGCACTACGCCAAGCAGAAGTAGGGGAAAACAACCGACAGCCAGCTCTGATGAGTCTGATACAGAACCAGAAGGAGTGTACCGGCATACTCGCACTCGGACTGGTGCGGTAGCCCCGGTTGACTACAGCGCCGTAGCCCGGGGTATTGATGTAAGTGAATCACACTTTGCCATCGCAGAATCAGAGGCCTCGAACTCTTATGTGGAGAAGGAAGTCTTTGCGTATATGGAAAACACTCCCGAGGACACGACCGGGCGTTTAGAACAGCAAGACCAGGTCCAGAGGGAACAATTCGATATGATTCGCGCTCAACAAGAATCTATCGATACCCTCAAACAAATGCTTGCGCAGTTGCTCGAGGATAAGAAGAGGTCGAATGATAAAGCTTCTTCTAAGAAGTCTAAAGGTAAACAAAAGGAAGGGGAAAGCTCGTCTTCCGTACATATTGAGGAGAAGGGACAATCCGCTCCCGAGTCGTCCAAGCCTTCATCTGAAGGAGGTAATTCGGAGAATGGAAGCACCCATTCTAAAAGAATGAACAAGCTGGAACAGCATCTGGAAGCCCTCACCAATCGAAAAGGCCTCCAAGAAACAGGAGTGGTCCGGTCATATCCGGCCGAGTGGGACCTTATTCCATACCCTCCTAAGTTCAAAGCTCCGACCCTACATGCTTTCGACAGCAAAGGGTCACTGAACCAACACATCTACTATTTTAAGTCTCAGACAGGAAATGTAGTAGATAATGATGTCATCTTGGCACGTTTATTCATAGGCACTCTGATCAGCACCATTTTACATCATTTTTATGTTCCTAATTATCTATTATTTTTATATAAATAATACTACTCGGGTATATTTGATTATATTTTGTAGGAAACAGGTAAAAGAAAGAGAAAGAGGAATCCGGTTACTTTCAACAATAAAATCACGCAATTTGTAAAAGATTAAGGGTTGCTTTTCAAACATGTTGCGGTGTTTTTGACCATAACTTTAGCTACATGACTCCGAAAGAAATTATTCAAAATGCTACAGAAAGATAATTCGAAGATCTACAACTTTCATGTTGATAGCTTTTACTGATTCCTCCATTTGACTGCCTGTATTAGTCATTTAAAAAATGTCTGAATTGAAAATGAATTATTATGTAATAGATGTATTTCAAAGGGCCTTTTTGTAAAACTCCTATATTATATAAAGGAGAGATTGGAAGGGAGGCGGCAGCTAGGTTTTTTTTAGGTTTTGTATTTTTTTCCTTGCCTCCACTACTCATTGCGACTGGATTTTGTTTTATATTTTTATATTTTTATATTTTTATTTTTTTGATTGAATTTTCTTTAATCTAATTGATTTTATCTTTTCAGTCAACTTGTGCAGAGAGGGATCTTGCCCATTTGATTTGTTTAATATTTTATTTTGATGATTGCCTTCTGATTGTTCTGGTGTGTTCTGTTTTTTTTTTTTTGGGTAATTAGTTTGTTTGATTGCAGAGAGGGATCATTGCCTATATATTTGTTTAATATTTTATGTTCAGAAGGCTTCACTATTTGACTCTTGTGCCCATGGATCCTCGTTGCTCTTGTAGCACTTGAAGAAAGAAGGCTGCTGGGGTGTGGGGTTCACGCGACGCGGAGGGAGATGGCTCCCAGTCCTTGGTGCGCTGCAGACCGTGGGGCCGACATGGCTCTTCCCAAGTTGTGCTCACGCAGACAGGGGAGCAGCATTGGTGGGGTCCATACGGGGCCTGTTGTGAGCATTATGCATGGAGGTAATAAGTCTAGCTTAGTTTTAATTTATTAATGAGTTAATTATTTAGCATTTAATGAATAGTTTAATTTAGATTAGTTCATTAATTTAGTTAGTTGTGTATATGTTTGCAATTATTTGTTTGATATAATCATGCTTTATCATTTAGATTATTTTGTTATTAGCTTAGTGATGATTAGCTAATTTCTCTTCTAGTACCTAGGAGAGATGAATTTAGATTAGATTATCTTGTGGTCACCTGTTGGATCTCCTATTTAGGGGTGTATACTCACTAATTGACCTACTACTTTTAGGAGATTAATTTTTAGAACCATTGGGTATTTGACAGGATATGTATCGGGGTTAATGGTCCATGCTTAGGGTTTTGTTGCCTTTGTATTATTTATTTAATTTAGTAAATTTACCTTTAATGAATCATGTAACTGGATAATAACCTGTGCTTAGATTTAGTGTTCAGACTTACTTTGCCTGTTAGAAGTAGAGATTTAGTGAGTAACAACATACCAGTGTGGAGACCGAGATTGACCACTTGATGCTAGTTTAGGGGATTCGACCCTAGGTGCTTGACTTTTCTTTTATTATAATTAGTTCAAATAACCCACAAATCCACAAACTTTTTATCAATTCGCTTAGAAGTGCCGAAACCGTAAGAACCACCTGTCCCTGTGGGCCGACCCTCAAGTGCTACATCTAACGACCGTGCACTTGCGGTATTTAAAACGAGGAGACAGAATCTCTCCATCAAGTTTTTGGTGCCGTTGCCGGGGACAAGGTGTTTTATCTTTAGTTTTGACACCTATACCGGATTGTTAAAAAAAATTAAAAATTCAAAAAATAAAACAAATTAAAAAAATTAAATTTTTTTTTTCCCTATGGCCTATCCAAATTCATTTGGTTACGATCCATTTTATTAGCCAGACCCTCCTTTCCATCTGCCAACCTCTCTTCCTAACTTTAATGAATACATCCATCTACCAACCTCTCTTCCTAACTTTAATGAACACATCCATCCTACGAACTCATTTTCTTCATATCATCAAATGAGTTGCCATCACTGTCAAGATCCAAATCATCCTTCAGAACAATGTCCTTCGATGGGGTATTCGCTAAGACTAGGTCAAAATCAATTCCACACATTTCAAGGACCTATGAGCGAGCCTTATCCATCAAACTTCAATTCAAAGGGTTGGAATTGTCCTCAATTTTCATGGGATCAATTATATCAAAATTCTCAATCTAATTGGTCCTACATTGAACCATCACCTCTATCTTAGGGATTTGACAATGATCATGAGAAACCGATGAGCACATTAGAGGAGAGTTTTGAAGCCATGCAGCAGACTATAGTCGAAACCAATCAGCAGTTAATCGAGACATGTGCTCACGTGGATAAGATAATGACTCATCTCAATCAACCTGTTTCAACCACAAGTTCAGATCATGTTCAAGAGTTCCATCAACTTTCGCAAATTGAGTTCAAAGGCAATCAGGTAGACAAGGAACCAACACTAGAGGAAGCTTTTGAAACTTTCAAGCAAACTTCAGTGCTCTATGACATTAGAGACTGCTTAAACAGGCTAACAAAAGAGTTGGTTAATGAGCAAGAGGAGGATCCCTTTTCTAGTCAACTAGTTCCTGAGCCTATACTGACTCGACCCATGTTAATTCAAGAGCACATCAACTTTCATAAAATGAACAAAGTCCAAATTGTTAGACCCGAAGAGCAAATTGTTGGCCATAGTGACATGTCTAATCATTCCATCGAGATGCCCTTCGAGTCCACTCCATTGTTTCATTTGAATCATATTGACGAGCTTGAACATGAGAAGCCTGTTGAGGAAGTTGTGAACGTGCATGAAGTATACAAACTTAATAATGATCCTCAGTGTCGGGATGAAGTGATTATAAATTATTTGGCTACATATACAACTCATGTGGAGCCAGTTGAATCTTATTGTGAAGATAACTGTGACAATGATGAATTTTTGCTTCAAGAGAAATTTGGGGATGAATTTTCTAAGTTCTGTGAAAAGATAAGTATTGAGGAGCAGAAAATTGCATCCACACATATGGAGAAAATGGAGCACACTGATCAAAATTGTGAGAATGCCTACATGGATAATGAGCCTTTGTTTCTTGATGAGCTTTTTATTGAAGAGTGTGATCACAATGATGAGAAAATATGTGTTGAAGATCTTGAGTTTAGAGTTCCCTTTGAGAAAATAAAACTCGATTTGAGTATCTTCACTTTCGATGAGCCAACCAATGATCATACTTTTCAAAACTTGATTCAAGAATCTCTAATTAATCAAAGCTCTGAAAACCTATTTGAAGACAAACTCATATATTTGGATGAATCGGTTAGGGATGCTTTGGTTAGTTACACACCTCCAAAAAAATTGATGATTTAATTTTTGAGGTGATGTTTGAGGATGAGTTTAAATTCGTAGGCAATCATATTGTGGACACTCCAATTATATTGTGTGAAAATGATGAATTTGTGAGGAGGTATGGGAAGAAGAGAAGGAGGAGATGGAGGAAAGTAATGAACAAGTTGGAGAGGATAAAATTAAAAATGACAAAAAGATTAACCTCTCCATTTTGTCCATTGAAGAGAACCCATTGGAATGATGGGAAGCGAGCTCGAGGGAATAGACCTAGAAAGATCTAGGTGTGGGGGAGTTTTGAAATTGTACATATGTAAATATTTGTTATATTTTTTTCTTTTCTTAATTTTCGGTTATCCTTATTTTACTTTTATTTATTTCTTAATCTTTAAATTTCTTGGATTTTGTGGGTGTAATTCACTGAAAATTTTCTACAAATGATTAGCTAGTATGTGAGTGATTTAGTATCCATGAGTGGATTTTAAGGGTAAGATCAGGATGAAAGAGTTATAAAGTCTTAAAATAAAGATTAGAATCTAAAACGGACATACCATCTAAACTTAGTTTAAGTGATTATGTACCCAATAGCACTTACACTATTAGTTCATAGGCTTGGAATATTGATTACAACTAAAAAAAAGAAAAAAAAGGAAAAAGATTTATTATATAGTAAAATAGATATTAATAAGTCTTGTCTTGTGGCCTCAGTTGCTTGAGTAATTAAGTCCGTAGGAGTGTCTTTACACTTATTGTCCTAAGACCATCTAGTTTGGGAGCATTGGCACAAAGCTCGCTATATGGAACAGACATACCATCTAAACTTAGTTTAAGTGATTATGTACCCAATAACACTTACACTATTAGTTCATAGGCTTGGGATATTGATTACAACTAAAAAAAAGAAAAAAAAGGAAAAAAGATTTATTATATAGTAAAATAGATATTAATAAGTCTTGTCTTGTGGCCTCAGTTGCTTGAGTAATTAAGTCCGTAGGAGTGTCTTTACAGTTATTGTCCTAAGACCATCTAGTTTGGGAGCATTGGCCCAAAGCTCGCTATATGGGTAGCTGAGAAAGCCTAATAGGACAAGACACTATAAAAATATAAATTTTGATTATCAATTAGTTAGGTGCCTCGGCCTCAGGAAGCCTTGGTATCTACGCGAATTATAGTTAAAAAAAAAGAAAAAATATTATTACAATAATAAGTATGAAAGTTGGAGTCAAATATTCCCAAACTTAAGAACTACATCACGATCACGGGGTACATAGGATCTGAAACTTAGAACAGGTGGTGTAAAGTTTTAGATTTGAGACTTTATTTTATAACCAATATAATTTCTTGAATTGAGGTTTTATTTGAAAATGAAACTCATGGAAATTGACGATCTTGCTAACTAGTTAACTAAAAAAAATTGATTTGTTTTCTTTTCTTAATTTTCGGTTATCCTTATTTTACTTTTATTTATTTCTTAATCTTTAAATTTCTTGGATTTTGTGGGTGTAATTCACTGAAAATTTTCTACAAATGATTAGCTAGTATGTGAGTGATTTAGTATCCATGAGTGGATTTTAAGGGTAAGATCAGGATGAAAGAGTTATAAAGTCTTAAAATAAAGATTAGAATCTAAAACGGACATACCATCTAAATTTAGTCTAAGTGATTATGTACCCAATAACACTTACACTATTAGTTCATAGGCTTGGGATATTGATTACAACTAAAAAAAAGAAAAAAAAAGGAAAAAAGATTTATTATATAGTAAAATAGATATTAATAAGTCTTGTCTTGTGGCCTCAGTTGCTTGAGTAATTAAGTCCGTAGGAGTGTCTTTACACTTATTGTCCTAAGACCATCTGGTTTGGGAGCATTGGCCCAAAGCTCGCTATATGGGTAGCTGAGAAAGCCTAATAGGACAAGACACTATAAAAATATAATAATTTTGATTATCAATTAGTTAGGTGCCTCGGCCTCAGGAAGCCTTGGTATCTACGCGAATGATAGTTAAAAAAACAAAGAAAAAATATTATTACAATAATAAGTATGAAAGTTGGAGTCAAATATTCCCAAGCTTAAGAACTACATCACGATCACGGGGTACATAGGATCTGAAACTTAGAACAGGTGGTGTAAAGTTTTAGATTTGAGACTTTATTTTATAACCAATATAATTTCTTGAATTGAGGTTTTATTTGAAAATGAAACTCATGGAAATTGACGATCTTGCTAACTAGTTAACTAAAAAAAAATTGATTTGTTTTCTTTTCTTAATTTTCGGTTATCCTTATTTTACTTTTATTTATTTCTTAATCTTTAAATTTCTTGGATTTTGTGAGTGTAATTCACTGAAAATTTTCTACAAATGATTAGCTAGTATGTGAGTGATTTAGTATCCATGAGTGGATTTTAAGGGTAAGATCAGGATAAAAGAGTTATAAAGTCTTAAAATAAAGATTAGAATATAAAACGGACATACCATCTAAACTTAGTCTAAGTGATTATTTACCCAATAACACTTACACTATTAGTTCTTAGGCTTGGGATATTGATTACAACTAAAAAAAAGAAAAAAAAGGAAAAAAGATTTATTATATAGTAAAATAGATATTAATAAGTCTTGTCTTGTGGCCTCAGTTGCTTGAGTAATTAAGTCCGTAGGAGTGTCTTTACACTTATTGTCCTAAGACCATCTGGTTTGGGAGCATTGGCCCAAAACTCGCCATATGGGTAGCTGAGAAAGCCTAATAGGACAAGACACTATAAAAATATAATAATTTTGATTATCAATTAGTTAGGTGTCTTGGCCTCAGGAAGCCTTGGTATCTACGTGAATGATAGTTAAAAAAAAACAAAGAAAAAATATTATTACAATAATAAGTATGAAAGTTGGAGTCAAATATTCCCAAGCTTAAGAACTACATCACCATCACGGGGTATATAGGATCTGAAACTTAGAACATGTGGTGTACAGTTTTAGATTTGAGACTTTATTTTATAACCAATATAATTTCTTGAATTGAGGTTTTATTTGAAAATGAAACTCATGGAAATTGACGATCTTGCTAACTAGTTAACTAAAAAAATTGATTTGTTTTCTTTTCTTAATTTTCGGTTATCCTTATTTTACTTTTATTTATTTCTTAATCTTTAAATTTCTTGGATTTTGTGGGTGTAATTCACTGAAAATTTTCTACAAATGATTAGCTAGTATGTGAGTGATTTAGTATCCATGAGTGGATTTTAAGGGTAAGATCAGGATGAAAGAGGTATAAAATTTTAAAATAAAGATTAGAATCTAAAACGGACATACCATCTAAACTTAATCTAAGTGATTATTTACCCAATAACACTTACACTATTAGTTCATAGGTTTGGGATATTGATTACAACTAAAAAAAAGAAAAAAAGGAAAAAAAGATTTATTATATATTAAAATAGATATTAATAAGTCTTGTCTTGTGGCCTCAGTTGCTTGAGTAATTAAGTCCGTAGGAGTGTCTTTACACTTATTGTCCTAAGACCATCTGGTTTGGGAGCATTGGCCCAAAGCTCGCTATATGGGTAGCTGAGAAAGCCTAATAGGATAAGACACTATAAAAATATAATAATTTTGATTATCAATTAGTTAGGTGCCTCGGCCTCAGGAAGCCTTGGTATCTACGCGAATGATAGTTAAAAAAAACAAAGAAAAAATATTATTACAATAATAAGTATGAAAGTTGGAGTCAAATATTCCCAAGCTTAAGAACTACATCACGATCACGGGGTACATAGGATCTGAAACTTAGAACAGGTGGTGTAAAGTTTTAGATTTGAGACTTTATTTTATAACCAATATAATTTCTTGAATTGAGGTTTTATTTGAAAATGAAACTCATGGAAATTGACGATCTTGCTAACTAGTTAACTAAAAAAAAATTGCTTTGTTTTCTTTTCTTAATTTTCGGTAATCCTTATTTTATTTTTATTTATTTCTTAATCTTTAAATTTCTTGGATTTTGTGAGTGTAATTCACTGAAATTTTCTACAAATGATTAGCTAGTATGTGAGTGATTTAGTATTCATGAGTGGATTTTAAGGGTAAGATCAGGATGAAAGAGTTATAAAGTCTTAAAATAAAGATTAGAATCTAAAACGGACATACCATCTAAACTTAGTCTAAGTGATTATTTAACCCAATGACACTTACACTATTAGTTCATAGGCTTGGGATATTGATTACAACTAAAAAAAAGAAAAAAAAGGAAAAAAGATTTATTATATAGTAAAATAGATATTAATAAGTCTTGTCTTGTGGCCTCAGTTGCTTGAGTAATTAAGTCCGCAGGAGTGTCTTTACACTTATTGTCCTAAGACCATCTGGTTTGGGAGCATTGGCCCAAAGCTCGCTATATGGGTAGCTGAGAAAGCCTAATAGAACAAGACACTATAAAAATATAATAATTTTGATTATCAATTAGTTAGGTGCCTCGGCCTCAGGAAGCCTTGGTATCTACGCGAACGATAGTAAAAAAAAACAAAGAAAAAATATTATTACAATAATAAGTATGAAAGTTGGAGTCAAATATTCCCAAGCTTAAGAACTACATCACGATCACGGGGTACCTAGGATCTGAAACTTAGAACAGGTGGTGTACAGTTTTAGATTTGAGACTTTATTTTATAACCAATATAATTTCTTGAATTGAGGTTTTATTTGAAAATGAAACTCATGGAAATTGACGATCTTGCTAACTAGTTAACTAAAAAAAATTGATTTGTTTTCTTTTCTTAATTTTCGGTTATCCTTATTTTATTTTTATTTATTTCTTAATCTTTAAATTTCTTGGATTTTGTTGGTGTAATTCACTGAAAATTTTCTACAAATGATTAGCTAGTATGTGAGTGATTTAGTATCCATGAGTGGATTTTAAGGATAAGATCAGGATGAAAGAGTTATAAAGTCTTAAAATAAAGATTAGAATCTAAAACGGACATACCATCTAAACTTAGTCTAAGTGATTATTTACCCAATAACACTTACACTATTAGTTCATAGGCTTGGGATATTGATTACAACTAAAAAAAAAGAAAAAAAAGGAAAAAAGATTTATTATATAGTAAAATAGATATTAATAAGTCTTGTCTTGTGACCTCAGTTGCTTGAGTAATTAAGTCCGTAGGAGTGTCTTTACACTTATTGTCCTAAGACCATCTGGTTTTGGGAGCATTGGCCCAAAGCTCGCTATATGGGTAGCTGAGAAAGCCTAAAAGGACAAGACACTATAAAAATATAATAATTTTGATTATCAATTAGTTAGGTGTCTTGGCCTCAGGAAGCCTTGGTATCTACGCGAATGATAGTTAAAAAAAACAGAAAAAATATTATTACAATAATAAGTATGAAAGTTGGAGTCAAATATTCCCAAGCTTAAGAACTACATCACTTTCACGGGGTACATAGGATCTGAAACTTAGAACAGGTGGTGTAAAGTTTTAGATTTGAGACTTTATTTTATAACCAATATAATTTCTTGAATTGAGGTTTTATTTGAAAATGAAACTCATGGAAATTGACGATCTTGCTAACTAGTTAACTAAAAAAAATTGATTTGTTTTCTTTTCTTAATTTTCGGTTATCCTTATTTTACTTTTATTTATTTCTTAATCTTTAAATTTCTTAGATTTTGTGAGTGTAATTTACTGAAAATTTTCTACAAATGATTAGCTAGTATGTGAGTGATTTAGTATCCATGAGTGGATTTTAAGGGTAAGATCAGGATGAAAGAGCTATAAAGTCTTAAAATAAAGATTAGAATCTAAAACGGACATACCATCTAAACTTAGTCTAAGTGATTATTTACCCAATAACACTTACACTATTAGTTCATAGGCTTGGGATATTGATTACAACTAAAAAAAGAAAAAAAAGGAAAAAAGATTTATTATATAGTAAAATATATATTAATAAGTCTTGTCTTGTGGCCTCAATTGCTTGAGTAATTAAGTCCGTAGGAGTGTCTTTACACTTATTGTCCTAAGACCATCTGGTTTGGGAGCATTGGCCCAAAGCTCGCTATATGGGTAGCTGAGAAAGCCTAATAGGACAAGACACTATAAAAATATAATAATTTTGATTATCAATTAGTTAGGTGCCTCGACCTCAGGAAGCGTTGGTATCTACGCGAATGATAGTTAAAAAAAAACAAAGAAAAAATATTATTACAATAATAAGTATGAAAGTTGGAGTCAAATATTCCCAAGCTTAAGAACTACATCACGATCACGGGTGCATAGGATCTGAAACTTAGAACAGGTGGTGTACAGTTTTAGATTTGAGACTTTATTTTATAACCAATATAATTTCTTGAATTGAGGTTTTATTTGAAAATGAAACTCATGGAAATTGACGATCTTGCTAACTAGTTAACTAAAAAAAATTGATTTGTTTTCTTTTCTTAATTTTCGGTTATCCTTATTTTATTTTTATTTATTTCTTAATCTTTAAATTTCTTGGATTTTGTGGGTGTAATTCACTGAAAATTTTCTACAAATGATTAGCTAGTATGTGAGTGATTTAGTATCCATGAGTGGATTTTAAGGATAAGATTAGGATGAAAGAGTTATAAAGTCTTAAAATAGAGATTAGAATCTAAAACGGACATACCATCTAAACTTAGTCTAAGTGATTATTTACCCAATAACACTTACACTATTAGTTCATAGGCTTGGGATATTGATTACAACTAAAAAAAAGAAAAAAAAAGGAAAAAGATTTATTATATAGTAAAATAGATATTAATAAGTCTTGTCTTGTGGCCTCAGTTGCTTGAGTAATTAAGTCCGTAGGAGTGTCTTTACACTTATTGTCCTAAGACCATCTGGTTTGGGAGCATTGGCCCAAAGCTCGCTATATGGGTAGCTGAGAAAGCCTAATAGGACAAGACACTATAAAAATATAATAATTTTGATTATCAATTAGTTAGGTATCTTGGTCTCAGGAAGCCTTGGTATCTACGCGAATGATAGTTAAAAAAAAAACAAAGAAAAAATATTATTACAATAATAAGTATGAAAGTTGGAGTCAAATATTCCCAAGCTTAAGAACTACATCACGATCACGGGGTACATAGGATCTGAAACTTAGAACAGGTGGTGTACAGTTTTAGATTTGAGACTTTATTTTATAATCAATATAATTTCCTGAATTGAGGTTTTATTTGAAAATGAAACTCATGGAAATTGACGATCTTGCTAACTAGTTAACTAAAAAAAATTGATTTGTTTTGTTTTCTTAATTTTCGGTTATCCTTATTTTACTTTTATTTATTTCTTAATCTTTAAATTTCTTGGATTTTGTGGGTGTAATTCACTGAAAATTTTCTACAAATGATTAGCTAGTATGTGAGTGATTTAGTATCCATGAGTGGATTTTAAGGGTAAGATCAGGATGAAAGAGGTATAAAGTCTTAAAATAAAGATTAGAATCTAAAACGGACATACCATCTAAACTTAGTTTAAGTGATTATGTACCCAATAACACTTACACTATTAGTTCATAGGTTTGGGATATTGATTACAACTAAAAAAAAGAAAAAAAAGGAAAAAAAGATTTATTATATAGTAAAATAGATATTAATAAGTCTTGTCTTGTGGCCTCAGTTGCTTGAGTAATTAAGTCCGTAGGAGTGTCTTTACACTTATTGTCCTAAGACCATCTGGTTTGGGAGCATTGGCCCAAAGCTCGCTATATGGGTAGCTGAGAAAGCCTAATAGGACAAGACACTGTAAAAATATAATAATTTTGATTATCAATTAGTTAGGTGCCTCGGCCTCAGGAAGCCTTGGTATCTACGCGAATGATAGTTAAAGAAAAACAAAGAAAAATATTATTACAATAATAAGTATGAAAGTTGGAGTCAAATATTCCCAAGCTTAAGAACTACATCACAATCACGGGGTACATAGGATCTGAAACTTAGAACAGGTGGTGTAAAGTTTTAGATTTGAGACTTTATTTTATAACCAATATAATTTCATGAATTGAGGTTTTATTTGAAAATGAAACTCATGGAAATTGACGATCTTGCTAACTAGTTAACTAAAAAAAAATTGATTTGTTTTCTTTTCTTAATTTTCGGTTATCCTTATTTTACTTTTTTTTATTTCTTAATCTTTAAATTTCTTGGATTTTGTGAGTGTAATTCACTGAAAATTTTCTACAAATGATTAGCTAGTATGTGAGTGATTTAGTATCCATGAGTGGATTTTAAGGGTAAGATCAGGATGAAAGAGCTATAAAGTCTTAAAATAAAGTTTAGAATCTAAAACGGACATACCATCTAAACTTAGTCTAAGTGATTATTTACCCAATAACACTTACACTATTAGTTCATAGGCTTGGGATATTGATTACAACTAAAAAAAAGAAAAAAAGGAAAAAAGATTTATTATATAGTAAAATAGATATTAATAAGTCTTGTCTTATGGCCTCAGTTGCTTGAGTAATTAAGTCCGTAGGAGTGTCTTTACACTTATTGTCCTAAGACCATCTGGTTTGGGAGCATTGGCCCAAAGCTCGCTATATGGGTAGCTGAGAAAGCCTAATAGGTCAAGACACTATAAAAATATAATAATTTTGATTATCAATTAGTTAGGTGTCTTGGCCTCAGGAAGCCTTGGTATTTACGTGAATGATAGTTAAAAAAAAAACAAAGAAAAAATATTATTACAATAATAAGTATGAAAGTTGGAGTCAAATATTCCCAAGCTTAAGAACTACATCACGATCACGGGGTACATAGGATCTGAAACTTAGAACAGGTGGTGTACAGTTTTAGATTTGAGACTTTATTTTATAACCAATATAATTTCTTGAATTGAGGTTTTATTTGAAAATGAAACTCATGGAAATTGACGATCTTGCTAACTAGTTAACTAAAAAAAATTGATTTGTTTTCTTTTCTTAATTTTCGGTTATCCTTATTTTACTTTTATTTATTTCTTAATCTTTAAATTTCTTGGATTTTGTGGGTGTAATTCACTGAAAATTTTCTACAAATGATTAGCTAGTCTGTGAGTGATTTAGTATCCATGAGTGAATTTTAAGGGTAAGATCATGATGAAAGAGTTATAAAGTCTTAAAATAAAGATTAGAATTTAAAACGGACATACCATCTAAACTTAGTCTAAGTGATTATGTACCCAATAACACTTACACTATTAGTTCATAGGTTTGGGATATTGATTACAACTAAAAAAAAGAAAAAAGGAAAAAAAGATTTATTATATAGTAAAATAGATATTAATAAGTCTTGTCTTGTGGCCTCAGTTGCTTGAGTAATTAAGTCCGTAGGAGTGTCTTTACACTTATTGTCCTAAGACCATCTGGTTTGGGAGCATTGGCCCAAAGCTCGCTATATGGGTAGCTGAGAAAGCCTAATAGGATAAGACACTATAAAAATATAATAATTTTGATTATCAATTAGTTAGGTGCCTCGGCCTCAGGAAGCCTTGGTATCTACGCGAATGATAGTTAAAAAAACAAAGAAAAAATATTATTACAATAATAAATATGAAAGTTGGAGTCAAATATTCCCAAGCTTAAGAACTACATCACGATCACGGGGTACATAGGATCTGAAACTTAGATCAGGTGGTGTAAAGTTTTAGATTTGAGACTTTATTTTATAACAATATAATTTCTTGAATTGAGGTTTTATTTGAAAATGAAACTCATGGAAATTGACGATCTTGCTAACTAGTTAACTAAAAAAAATTGATTTGTTTTCTTTTCTTAATTTTCGGTTATCCTTATTTTACTTTTATTTATTTCTTAATCTTTAAATTTCTTGGATTTTGTGAGTGTAATTCACTGAAAATTTTCTACAAATGATTGGCTAGTATGTGAGTGATTTAGTATCCATAAGTGGATTTTAAGGGTAAGATCAGGATGAAAGAGGTATAAAATTTTAAAATAAAGATTAGAATTTAAAACGGACATACCATCTAAACTTAGTCTAAGTGACTATTTACCCAATAACACTTACACTATTAGTTCATAGGTTTGGGATATTGATTACAACTAAAAAAAAGAAAAAAGGAAAAAAAGATTTATTATATAGTAAAATAGATATTAATAAGTCTTGTCTTGTGGCCTCAGTTGCTTGAGTAATTAAGTCCGTAGGAGTGTCTTTACACTTATTGTCCTAAGACCATCTTGTTTGGGAGCATTGGCCCAAAGCTCGCTATATGGGTAGCTGAGAAAGCCTAATAGGACAAGACACTATAAAATATAATAATTTTGATTATCAATTAGTTAGGTGCCTCGGCCTCAGGATGCCTTGGTATCTACGCGAATGATAGTTAAAAAAAACAAAGAAAAAATATTATTACAATAATAAGTATGAAAGTTGGAGTCAAATATTCCCAAGCTTAAGAACTACATCACGATCACGGGGTACATAGGATCTGAAACTTAGAACAGGTGGTGTAAAGTTTTAGATTTGAGACTTTATTTTATAACCAATATAATTTCTTGAATTGAGGTTTTATTTGAAAATGAAACTCATGGAAATTGAAGATCTTGCTAACTAGTTAACTAAAAAAAATTGATTTGTTTTCTTTTCTTAATTTTCGGTTATCCTTATTTTACTTTTATTTATTTCTTAATCTTTAAATTTCTTGGATTTTGTGGTGTTATTCACTGAAAATTTTCTACAAATGATTAGCTAGTATGTGAGTGATTTAGTATCCATAAGTAGATTTTAAGGGTAAGATCAGGATGAAAGAGTTATAAAGTCTTAAAATAAAGATTAGAATCTAAAACGGACATATCATCTAAACTTAGTCTAAGTGATTATGTACCCAATAACACTTACACTATTAGTTCGTAGGCTTGGGATATTGATTACAACTAAAAAAAAGAAAAGAAAAGGAAAAAAGATTTATTATATAGTAAAATAGATATTAATAAGTCTTGTCTTGTGGCCTCAGTTGCTTGAGTAATTAAGTCCGTAGGAGTGTCTTTACACTTATTGTCCTAAGACCATCTGGTTTGGGAGCATTGGCCCAAAGCTCGCTATATGAGTAGCTGAGAAAGCCTAATAGGACAAGACACTATAAAAATATAATAATTTTGATTATCAATTAGTTAGGTGCCTCGGCCTCAGGAAGCCTTGGTATCTACGCGAATGATAGTTAAAAAAAAACAAAGAAAAAATATTATTACAATAATAAGTATGAAAGTTGGAGTCAAATATTCCCAAGCTTAAGAACTACATCACGATCACGGGGTACATATGATCTGAAACTTAGAACAGGTGGTGTACAGTTTTAGATTTGAGACTTTATTTTATAACCAATATAATTTCTTGAATTGAGGTTTTATTTGAAAATGAAACTCATGGAAATTGACGATCTTGCTAACTAGTTAACTAAAAAAAATTGATTTGTTTTCTTTTCTTAATTTTCGGTTATCCTTATTTTATTTTTATTTATTTCTTAATCTTTAAATTTCTTGGATTTTGTGGGTGTAATTCACTGAAAATTTTCTACAAATGATTAGCTAGCATGTGAGTGATTTAGTATCCATGAGTGGATTTTAAGGGTAAGATCAGGATGAAAGAGTTATAAAGTCTTAAAATAAAGATTAGAATCTAAAACGGTCATACCATCTAAATTTAGTCTAAGTGATTATGTACCCAATAACACTTACACTATTAGTTCATAGGCTTGGGATATTGATACAACTAAAAAAAAGAAAAGAAAAGGAAAAAAGATTTATTATATAGTAAAATAGATATTAATAAGTCTTGTCTTATGGCCTCAGTTGCTTGAGTAATTAAGTCCGTAGGAGTGTCTTTACACTTATTGTCCTAAGACCATCTGGTTTGGGAGCATTGGCCCAAAGCTCGCTATATGGGTAGCTGAGAAAGTCTAATAGGACAAGACACTATAAAAATATAATAATTTTGATTATCAATTAGTTAGGTGCCTCGACCTCAGGAAGCCTTGGTATCTACGCGAATGATAGTTAAAAAAAAACAAAGAAAAAATATTATTACAATAATAAGTATGAAAGTTGGAGTCAAATATTCCCAAGCTTAAGAACTACATCACGATCACGGGGTACATAGGATCTGAAACTTAGAACAGGTGGTGTACAGTTTTAGATTTGAGACTTTATTTTATAAGCAATATAATTTCTTGAATTGAGGTTTTATTTGAAAATGAAACTCATGGAAATTGACGATCTTGCTAACTAGTTAACTAAAAAAAATTGATTTGTTTTCTTTTCTTAATTTTCGGTTATCCTTATTTTACTTTTATTTATTTCTTAATCTTTAAATTTCTTGGATTTTGTGGGTGTAATTCACTGAAAATTTTCTACAAATGATTAGCTAGCATGTGAGTGATTTAGTATCCATGAGTGGATTTTAAGGGTAAGATCAGGATGAAAGAGTTATAAAGTCTTAAAATAAAGATTAGAATCTAAAACGGACATACCATCTAAACTTAGTCCTTGCCCATTTTGAGGAGGATCTGGAGAGGCTGGGACTTTACGAGGCTGTCAGGGCGACCTGTTATGGCATTCAGATGAGCTAGCGAACTTCTACGCCATCTTTGAGTTGTACTGCCTGGCTACAGGGACCTTCTTCACTCATGTTGGCGAATTGGGCATGGCTCTGCACGAGATGTGGGAAATCTCTGCTCTGCCTTTGGGGTCTCTCCCATCTGAAGAATATTTCCCGTGCAAGGCGGAAGGCACTTCTGGAGAAGCAGGAGCCCGCTTTGTTTGAGACTTACCGGGAATTGATGTGCCATCTCTACATTTGCTCCAGCATGCATGGGAGCAATAAGGGAGCTTTATGCAGTTTGAAGAGCTGGGGAAATTATTTGTTCCCCGACCTGGAAGGTACTCCTGAAGCAGCTCATTGTGGAGTTGCAGATGAAGATATCTTTCGCCGGATGCAAGAGCACTCTCAAGGGGATTTGATTCTGGAAGAAGATGACGAACCCTATGAGAAAGGCGATATTCTTCGGAGTTTCCACCACCAGGCTCGTCGACCGACGTCCTGGAAGGCACTTCTGGCTGGTTTTCTAACGGTCTGGTTGAAGAGATGTGTGGTGCCGTCTTTGTCTGGCGATATCATTCATCCGACTGTCTTGTTGCCTGCCGTTTGTCTTGTCCATGGTCGTTCTCTTGGACTTCTTCCTGCCATGGTGTGCTGTATTCAAAGAGGCCTTCGTGCATTGACGGAGGCTTCTGTAGGCCGCCAACAATGAAGCGGGGAAAGGGGACCATCTTGCCTCGCGACGGATGAAACTCCAGAATAGGTTTGCCATATACTTATTTGATGGCCTGGTTCACCCTTCACTGCCCCTCTATTATCCAAGCCGGAGAGGAGCCCCCAGAAGGTGTTCGAATGGCGCTTCTCCGTCGATTCGAGGGGTGTTCGTGGTCAAAGACTTATGTGGCTGCGGTCCGTAAACTGCTGTGCCGTCATGACGTTTATAGCCTTTTCCGATGCTTCCCCTACATTCGCGATGCAGGCTATGGTGAAGAATTCAAGGATGTAGGGGAAGGGCAGACGTCATTGAGTCGGGGAGTCTTCGAATGGCTGGTTAGCATCCGGCCATCACACTTGTTGTATAGAAGCGGGGACACCTGTTACCTGGAGCCCTATGTTTCGAGTCGGTTTGTCCGTCAGTTTAGGTATGACCAACTGTATGTAGGCAATCCAAACAGCAGTCTGGCCTTTATGGGGAGTCTCATCGATGGAGCTCGTGCCTGGCGGTTCTTCATTGCTGGCTGTACTGAGGCGCGACTGTGCACGCCGCTAAGGACTCCGAACCTTCTGACGGCCCTGGGATTCTGCCCAGTGGTATAGAACTTCGAACTCCACACCCACTGGATTTTCTATTTATTCCTTTGGTGTGAAGTTGATCTCTCAGCGGCTGAAGCGAAAGGTCACTGAGAAGAGCGAGGGTAAGAGGGTCCGCGTTCCAGGCCTCGGGGAATTCATTGCCGTTGATGATAGCGAAGCCTCGGATGCAGGAAGTCCTCGCTTTGAAGCGGATACAGGTGCTGAGGCTCCAGCGGCTGCTTCTGGTAGGGTAGGCACGACCCCTATGGAACACGATGTGGAAGAAGTGGAGGAAGAAGATCCTGACGTCCACTTCAAGCGAAAGCGGGAAGGTGGATCTCGTAGGAAGAGGGTAGTGAAGAAGCCTCGTCGCTACGCTCCTACGGTTATTGCAGAGGGCGAATCATCTGCAGTGCCTCCTCCTCCTGCTCCATTAGTCATTAGGTTATCGGCTCCTAGGCAGACTACTGGTAAAGCTGCTCCGGACCCGGGTAAGACTAGCTCTATTCTTGTAATATACTTCTTATGTGTTCCATATAGCTCATTGTTTACTTTATGATTCAGGAACTGAGGTGGTGAGAAGCCCGGGAGCTGAGGCTGCCGGAGAACAAGGGGAGCATTATGATCCCTTGTTCACTTATAGAGAAGGCGATGAAGCTAGCTATTTCGCTGTCTCGGAAAAGTCTGGAGGTGATGCGGCCGATGTAGGTCCTTCGGCTGCTGGGACTTCAAAAGGAAGTCCCGTAGCTTCTAGCTCTTTTGGGTGGACCACGGAGGGTTCGGCAAGTGAAGGTGGGCCGGCCATTCGTGTTGATTCTGCCAAAGATTTTCCAATGGAGCCTGCAGGGACTGATGCAGCCGTCAAGACGATTGAAGCGACATCATCTTTTGGTAGTGTTTCGACCTTTTTACTCCTGCTATTTATTATTCCTTGCTTAAGCAAAGTCTTGCTGTAGGTGTTCCGCCTCTGGGTGCATCAACTTCAAGAGAGCCAACCAATCTTCCTGAGGGAATCAGTGGTGAAGTTAGTACTTTGACCGCGGCGGATGCTGCCGAGTTGGATGCTTTGTATCACGGGTTGCCCTCTTATCAGCCTGAACCAGCCAGAGGAAATGAGATTGAAGGGACGGTAGTCATGGAACCAACCTCACTTCCAACTATATCGGTGAGTGAGATGCCATTGGTTTCGCCAGTGCCGCCTATCTTGCCAGGCGCGGAGCTGAAGGTAATTACCAGTCCTACTTCTCCAACATTGGTGGTTGAGCCAGTTCTCCCGGAAATAGTCACTAGTCCTACCTCGGTTGTGGCTAGTGTACTGGTTTCAATGAGGACTCTGAGATCAACGACGACCCCTCATGTTGTTGCGGCCAATGCTTCTATTATTTCCTCCATAGTTACACCAGTGAAGCCAATGGAGACTCGTTTTCAGGGGCTGCTCGTTTGCCGGGAGTAATTGAGGCCGAGAACGAATTTCGTGACTGAGTTAGTCGACAGCTTTTATAAGAGCTTGAAGCAATCCATTGCTTTGGTCTTGAAGGGCTCGACTATCTCGTTCTCTGCTTTAAAGGTGGTCCTCTCCCGAAGCATTGACAATATCCGGGACTTTGGAGGTGATGACCAGGCCGTCACATTGGAGCTTCTGGTGGACAGACTCGAGAGGGATGTGGACGAATGGCGTCGTCTTAGCCATTCAGATCTGGAGTCTTCAGTTAACGAACAGCTTGCACATCTTGTTGCTCAGATGCATGAAGCTCATCTCGCCACTCAAGAAGCTGCTAAGGCCATTTCTTCTGATTTGAAATCCTTGGAGACAAGGAAAGTAGAGCTCGGGGATGCCATAGACGCTTCTAGCAGTGCTCTTCTTGACGCTGAGGATAAAATTGAAAAGGCCAAGGAAATGATCAGGAAGGCTAATCTTCTTTTGTCCAAGGCTGAACCAGTCGTCTTGAAGAGACTGCCTGGCTTGAGCAGCTTAAGGCCCAGAATGACGAAGTCTTGTGGCAGGAGGTAGCACAGAGGGCAATCTTGGTTGAAATTGAAGCTCGCTTGGCCTAGACAGTGAGCTTTAATGAGACCGAGTTAAGGTCGCAGGTGCTTATCAGGGCTGCTGAAGAGAGGAAGACTAGGCTGGCCACTCTTGAAGAATGGATCAAGTCCTATGAAGCGCCGTCATAGCTTGTAATCTGTGCATTCATGTATCTCTCTTTTGGAATCAATAAAAAGTGATTTTATTTGACTCCCCTGTCGCATTTCCAACTTGTTTTATCTTCCGAATTCTTGCTTTCAAGTTGTGTTGCAGCCATTTGAGAAAATAGTCCTTACTGGACTAAAAGATGAGACCTGGCTATCTGCTGGTTCAGAGGTCGCAATGACGTAACCGATTAAGATGCCACCAAGCTCAAAATTGTCATATGGTAACAAGGACTGAAAGATGAGACTTGGCTATCTGTCGGTTCAGAGGTCGCAATGACGTAACCGATTGAGAAGCCACCAAGCTCGAAATTTTATCGTATGATGACAAAGAAATAGCCCTTGCCGGACTGAAAGATGAGACCTGGCTATCTGCCGGTTCAGAGGTCGCAATGACATAACCGATTGAGAAGCCGCCAAGCTCAAAATTTTGTCGTATGATGACAAAGATAGTCATACGACAAAGATAGTCCTTGCCGGACTGAAAGATGAGACTTGGCTATCTGCCGGTTCAGAGGTCGCAATGACGTAACCGATTGAGAAGCCATCAAGCTCAAAATTTTGTCGTATGATGACAAAGATAGTCCTTGTCGGACTGAAAGATGAGACTTGGCTATCTGCCGGTTCAGAGGTCGCAATGACGTAACTGATTGAGAAGCCACCAAGCTCGAAATTTTGGATGGGATTTGGAAGAAATTGTCAGAGGTATATTGTTAACGTGACAACCAGAGAAGTCCACTAAAGACTGAGTGGGACTCAGAAACTTGCTGGGGAGCTAGGAAATGAATTCCATAGAAGATCATATGTCAGAGGTGTAATATTAACGTGACAAAAAGAACTTCGTAGGAATTCGAAAAGCAATTTGTCAGAGGTGTAATGTTAACTTGATAAAAAGATATGCATGCTAGAGGTATAATGTTAAACATAGCACGGAAAGATCTCGTTTTCATTACGAAAATCGAGGGGATCACTGTCATAGGTTTAATGTTAACTTAACAGCGAAATGGATGCCAGAGGTATAGTGTTAAACATAGCATGAAAAGGTCTCGTTCTCACTGAGAAAAACGAGATCACTGTCATAGGTTTAATGTTAACTTACTAGCGAAATGGATACCAGAGGTGTAGTGTTAAACATAGCATGAAAAGGTCTCGTTCTCACTGAGAAAAAACGAGGAGATCACTGTCATAGGTTTAATGTTAACAGCGAAATGGATGCCAGAGGTGTAGTGTTAAACATAGCATGAAAAGGTCTCGAGCGATTTTGGTCAAAAGTGTAGTATTAATTTGACCGAGAGATTCATTTACTGTTAGAGGTGTTTGAACATAGCAGTAATTCGAGTGGATCGGTCATTTTTAAATGTGGTCTTACCATTCTATGGATGAGAATTGGTAAGTAATTTTGGAGAGGGAATCAAATGGGAACAGGTCCCTTAGGATTTTTAGCAAATCCTCAGCTATCAACGGGTTTGATATGCCTTTACCAACTACCGTTTGAGTCGGGCTAGCCATGCTATCCCCCTCAGCATGATGAGTTGTCGAGGACTTATGTTGGACTTAAAGGCCAACATTTTCCTCTACCCTTAACCGTTAAGGGTGTTGGATCATTTGGTTAGCACATGTGTAACCTTGATTCTTCTTTGAGACAACCAGTGTATGATCAGCTTCCTACTGGTTTATGGTTGTATGATCTCGTTTGGAGGAAGAGAGGGGCGCTCCTTCTGCGTACCTTAGATTTGAAGGTCTTGATCAGAGGTGTAATGTTAATTTGATCATGAGAAGGATCCTTAATCAAGGATAATACTTTAAGAACTTGCCATTGATCGGCATCATGAGTAAATCACCATCTGAAGTCATAAGGCGATATGCTCCGTTTGAATAGACTATTTCTATTACAAACGGTCCCTCCCATTTGGGCTGAAATTTGCCTTTGATTTTGTGCGTCATGATCATTGGTCGTCTGACGGCTAAAACCAAATTTCCTTTATGGAAGACTCTTTGTTTGACCTTCTTATTGAAGGCTTTTGAGATCCGAGCTTGATACAACTTGATGTGCTGCTGAGCTTGTAACCGCTTCTCATCTAGGGCTTCGAGCTCTTGAAGACGCAACCGATCATTGTCCTCTGAAGTGATCTTAGTGATCAGAGCGACTCGTAATGACGGCATCTGGATTTCCAACGGTATGACTGCTTCACACCCGTACACTAGGGAAAAAGGCGTATTGCCTGTCGGGGTCCGAACCGTGATTCGGTAGGCCCAAAGACATTCACTAAGCTTTTCATTCCAATCTCGCTTATTCGAGGAAACGAACTTTTTGAGTAACTTAATGATTGTCTTGTTGAATGCTTCCGCCAAGCCATTAGCGGTGGGATTATAAGCAGTTGAAGCCACATTCTGAATTCGGTATTTATCACAAAAACGATAGAATACCTGGCTTATGAACTGGGGGCCGTTATCATGGATGATCTGCCTAGGGACGCCGAATCGATAGACAACATGGTGTTTGATGAAATTAACCACGTTGGAAGTTTTGACTTCAACCAGTGGTATGGCTTCTGCCCACTTTGAAAAGTAATCGGTTATTGCCAGGATAAATCGGTGTCTTTTGTCGAAGAGGGGCTGATTGGCCCTACGACATCGATTCCCAATGCTTCAAATGGCCATGAAGAAACAGTTGGGTGGAGCAACTCCGGAGGCTGGTGTATGAAGTCCGCATGAATTTGGCATGCTTTACACCTTCGTGCATATTGGATGGCATCGGCTATCATGGTTGGCCAATAATATCCAAGCCTATGCAATCTGTCTTTAAGTTTTAGACCTGGCTGATGCGCTTCGCATATGCCGTCGTGTGCTTCTTTAAGCACTTCCTGTGCCTCTGAATTAGAAAGGCAACGGAGGAGGACACCGTCATATGAACGACGGTAAAGTGTCTTCAAAGTTGGATCATAGTAAAAACGGAGAGACCTTCGTCTGATAGATGCCGCTTCTTTAGGATTGTCTGGCAGCAGACCATGTAAAGCATAGTCGATGAAAGGAAATCGCCATTTCTCGGTTCAAGATCCGTCGAGATATTATAGATCTCTCTGGTTCTTAGCATATGTTTGGAGCAGACAAGGTGTCGAGTCGCCACTGTAAGGTGATACTCGGTGTCGACTGGCAAGGCTAGTGTTGTTGCTAATGCAGTAAGAGCATCTGCCTTAGTATTCTGAGATCGAGATACGTAAGTCATCAAACAGAGTAGCCAATTCGATGACTGTGTGATAATAAGGCACCAAATCCTCGTTACGGACCTCATATTCACCTTTAACCTGATTGATAATCAGTTTTGAATCGCCGTAAGCTTCAAGGTAGCGTACCCCCATTCCGTGGGCGAGCTGAAGACTAATAAGTAGAGCATTATATTCTGCTACATTGTTGGAGCACGATTCTGTCAGAGAAAATGCTCTAGGAAGGACGTGATTTTGTGGAGAGATAAACACAACCCCCACGCCGGCAATGATTCTGTCTTTAGGGCCTATTCGTGATGCTCCATCGAAGAACATCTACCAAACTTCATCCTCTGAGGTTACATTGGACTCGAAGACTTCATCTGGAATATCTTCATGAAGTTTTGAGTTTCCGGAACCGGATGAGCAGTTAAGAACTCTGCAAGGGCCTGGCCTTTAATCGCCTTTTGAGGGATAGAGATCATGTCGTATTGAGACAAAAGAAGCGCCCATTTAGCTAATCTTGAATTCAATGATCCTGGCTTTGTCATGAGAAGACGCAAAGGATTCACTCTGGAAATGACATGTATGGTTTGGCCGACCAAATAATGTCGTGTCTTCAGAACGGCAAAGACAAGAGCTAAGCACTCCTCAATAGGATTATAGCGAGATTCCGCCCCTATCAGAGTCCTGCTCAAATAATAAATGGCCTGTTCGCGACCATTGTCGTCTTTTTGAGCAAGCAGGGCACCAAGAGAATGGTCCATAGCTTTCACATAAAGCAAGAATGGTTTCCCTGATGTGGGGGCTACTAAGACTGGAGGTTTTGTGAGATATCTCTTGATATCCTCGTAAGCTTCCTGACAAGCTTGATCCCATACAAAGGAAACACCCTTTTTCATGAGTCGGGTGAACGGTTGACAGCGGTTTGAGAGATTTGCGATGAATCTTCTAATATAAGCCAGTCTACCTTGCAAGCCTCTAAGCTCTTTGAGATTCCTAGGTGGATGCATGCTCTGAATGGCTTTGACTTTGTCTGGGTCAAGATGAATTCCTTTTGATGTAACAATAAACCCAAGGAACTTGCCACTCGAAACTCCCAAGAAGGATTTTGTCGGATTCATTTTTAGTTGATGAGCCCGCATTATGTCGAACATCGTTCTCAAGTCACGAAGATGGTCATTCTTATTACGGCTTTTGACAGCAATGTCGTCGACATAACATTCTATCGTTTTTCGGAGATGATTGCGGAAAATTGTGTTCATTGCCCGCTAATAGTTTGCTCCGACGTTCTTTAGTCTGAAGGGCATCACTGTGTAGCAGTATACCCCCAATGGTGTTCTGAATGAAGTATGCTTCTCGTATTCAGGATACATCTTAATCTGATTGTACCCTGAAAAGCCGTCCATGAAAGACATTCTTTCGAATCCACAGGTATTGTCAATCATGACATCGGTGATGGGCAGTGGGATTTCGTCTTTAGGACAAGCTGTATTGAGATCACGGTAATCGATGCAGATCCGTATTTTCCCATTCTTCTTAAGGACGGGAACGATATTAGCAACCCAATCTGGATGATGTCCTCCCGTATGAAGCCACATGCAATGAGCTTATGAACTTCGACTTCAATAGCCTCCATAATGTTCGGGCGAAACCAACGTTGTTGCTGCTTGACTGGCTTGGCGTCAGGTTTGATATTCAGACGATGCATGGCTACTTGTGGATCGAGTCCGGGCATGTCTTCGTAGCTCCATGCAGAAACATCTATATGTTCTCTTATGAGTGCAATCAATTCTTCTTTTTCCATAAGTGATAAGCTTTCACTTATAAAGATGGGTTTAGGGTGATCTTGACTACCCAAGTTGACCTGGATCACCTTGTCTTCAGTAGGTGGTTCGCGCAGTTCGAATCGCTTTTTCCATTGGAGATCTAATTGCTGAGCCCATGGTTCCTTATCAGTAGCTTCCGCTGGCTCCAATTGGCTGCTTGAAGTCATATTAACGGTGAGATTCTCGAACATCATTCCCACACTGACATCTGAGTCCCACTCGGAGGAAGAGGCAGAATGTGATGGGATCGGTTTGTCGTCCTTGGATTGAGCCGTCATTGGTGGTGTGGGTGTAACGTATCCCAACCCCCTGCGTGTGTTATCATAGTAATTTGCAGGTTTTCCTCTCGACACAAAGTTACGCACCAAACTACGTCTTCCTCTTCCGAAGTTCAAGCCTTTCCCACGCTTCAGGTTGTACCCTATTTTCTTCATCATATGGTGCGCTGGTCGCGCGTAGTGGAAAAATTGTGAGGTGTCTGAGTCTGAACTTGAATCTGTGGCTGTGGACCCTCGTGGTTGGGCTTTACCGAATATTATTGGTAACTGACCTTCTTTGGATGGAGGGATCACTAAAACGGTCCCTTCTACAGATTCCATGAGTGTACCGGATGCACTTAGTTTATATAAAGGCATGTGCAGAGAGCTATCCGTAATGGATTCAAACAACCCAACACTCACAGGATAATCAAAGGAAATATTATCATTAATTACCCATTCACCCTCATCTTCAGGAGTGTTACATTGGGGATTATTAAGACATGCTATAATTGGTTCACCAATCAAAATGGCTGGCATGTCTGCTTCAGATTCCGAATCCGCCTCATTGCCACTATCATCATCGTCCGGCAATGATTCTTTCGATGTTTCACCGGACTCTTGATATATGAGAGCGTCAATAAAGTAATTTTTCACCCCTTTGAATGGTTGTCTCTCAGCGAAGACATTTCGTACTGTTGCATCATCTTCAACATATTTGAAGCATTGGTGCAGAGTGGAGGGAACGATCCAGTTGGCGTGGATCCACGGTCGCCCTAGTAACAAGTTATACGACGTGTCGGCTTCAATGACATAGCACGTCACTTCTGACTTCAGGCTCCCGATTCGACAACGGAGTCAAATTTTCCCAAGTGGATGACTACTCCCGGCATTAAAACCGTATATTATTGTAGTGGTTGCGGACAACCTATATAGTGGTATACCGAGGAAGTAGAGGAGCCTTTTGGGGATGATGCTGAGTGCAGACCCCGGATCAACCTGTACCCGTTCAATGCATGTTGAACCGATGCATCCAGTGTAATACAAAGGTCGATCGTGTTTGTTATCCTTGAGAAGCATATCTTCCGCTGTGAAGGTAATAGCAGGTACCTTTGATTGTACATGATGGCATTCAGGGCAAGAAGGCTGAGCATCATCGTTAGGGATTTCTGGCATATACGTCAGGAATGATTCTAAATTAGCCAGTGCATCTCTGAGTGCTTCTCTCGTCTCTTTTGAGAGACGAAGGAGCTCGTGTATGGTAATACAAGCTGGGATATTAGCCAGCTGGGCCAATATGTCAAAACGAAAGGGTGTGTCAAGCCCTGGGCCTGGAGGCTTCTTCAGGACATGGTCGAACCGGACTTCCTTTCGCTTCTCCTTTCCCTTGGTTGGGACTGAAGCGGGTGCTGGTACTTGTACTGACGTTGTCTACTGTTGTGTCTCGTCAGTAGCTTTCTCATACTGTTTTAAGTATGATTTTCCAGATCGAGTACCTGTTGGCTGAGGTACATTAGCTCGCGTTGTGCAAGCGTGCTTTTCTCCTTCAGAATCGCTGAGAGAAGCTGCTGTGAGATTGTCATCTGGCAGGATGGAGATGACATTGCAAGATTTGCCCTTCGACTTGGACTTCTTTGAATCCCATTGTTCATCTTGGACAAGGTCTGAGTGTATCCACATGATTTCCCCTGTCTCCAGTGTCAAGGGAACAAGACCCTTATTATCTTGAGTTTTAGCTGCAGTATGTTTGACTTCCAGCCGTGGTGCAGGGATTGGATAAGTTCCGTCAGGAACTGTGACCTTTGGGGTTTTGCCGAACTTGAGGGTCACCATGTTTGCAGTGACTTTCTTTTACTCTGACTTCAACGTCAGGACTCCCGTATCGACCAAAGCTTGAATTCTGTCCTTGAGGACAAAGCACTTGTCGGTAGGATGATGAATCATCCTATGAAAGAGACAGTATTTGGGATCGTTCGTGCGTCCTATTTCATTAGGACGTCGAGCATCCGGCAGCTTCAATTTATTCCCTTTGTGGAGTAAATGGAATATTGTGACCACCTGATCATCTTTGAAGGAGTACTGTTTCGGAGGAAACTTAGACTCCTGATTATTGAAGCCGCTCTTCTTGGCCTTCGACTGAGCATCCCCTGATAATTCGACGGACATAGTCTATTTCCCTTTGGCTTGAGAAGACTGTGCCATGTCGCCACGTCCCTTATTATTCATACCCCATTTGCCTTTAGGGGTGGATGGTTCGAACTTTTTAGCCGACTTTTCAGCTATCTCAGCTTGCTCGATCAGTTCTTTCCAGGTATGGGCTTTGACAGCCCCCATGCGAATTTCTACTTGGTCTAAGAAGTTGTGCCTGCATGTCTGTAAGAGCATGGGTAATGGCATCCCTGCTGGGCCCATCAGAGACAAGTTTCTGAACCGCTCGATGTAGTCACGGACAGATTCACTCTTCTTTTGTACGGTAGAGAGGAGTTTATCCATGGTTACCTCGGTATCATCCTCATAGAAACGAGAAAGAAATCGGGTTTCCAGGTCGATCCAGGAATTGACAGAGCCCGGAGGGAGACTTCGGAATCAGTCAAATGCTACCCCCTTTAAGGTGCCAATGAAAAGTCTGGCCATGATAGCATCATTGTCTATAACATTACCGGTCTGAGACCGGAAATAGTAGATGTGCTGGTTTGGCGAGCTCTTTCCATCGTACGTATGTAACGTTGGTGGTTTGAACTTTGGTGGGTATGGTACTGAATCCCATTCCAGCAGGTAAGGATGGACTGCCCCTACTTTCTTTAGTTCATCCCTCTGAGTTAGGGATGCGATTTGAGCTTGGATGCCTTTAAGAAATTCGGCGTCTAGAGAACTCTCCTTTGACTTCTCAGTCTTTGGTTGTTCATTGCTAAGATGTTCTTCCTCATCATGGTTACTCCCAGTATCATTATTATTCCGATTATTGAGGAGTTGAGCGAGCATCTGTTGAATGTTGTCCAAAGCTTCTTGCTCCTGAGCGGTCTTGGAAGTTTGCTCTTGAGCTTCCAATCGTCGACGAAGGTCATCGTTACCGTTATCAACCATATTCACTGATACTCTATCCGTTCGTACCGAGCTGACTGTTGCCAAAGAGGCATACCCACTATCTTCGTCCTCTTCATCAGACCATTGGACTAATCCTTTCATTGGTTCTGGTGAGGTTATTGCAGTTGAGGAAGATGGTTGTTCATAACTGTAGGGTATTGCGACCCTAGATCTGGTGTTTCGGAAGACACCTTCTTCATGTACCAAGACTTCGCCCAAACCTGGGCTATAATCTGGATGTAGGGAGTGTCGTGGGACGCTCGTCTGCCCTACGCAACTCTCGTCCACTTCTGATCATGTTAACGGATGCAGAGGGCAGATCTCGCGATACGCCCCTTTTGCGATGTTTCACCGGAGTTTGCACCGAGAGTCGATCAAAAACTGATCGTCGGCCTGGAGTGGCGGGGATTGATCCTACCCGGCAATGGACTGAGTGGACTGTCACCAACTGACATCCCACTTGTTGACAACAGGAGGGAGAAGTTTGGAAAGATTCCGACTTCCGTTTGCTTGTCAAGAATTCCCGCAAGTCAGACCCAGTTGGGCCTAAACGATCCAGCGCAGAGGCTCTGTTAGATTGCACATAGGATGACGTCCTGTTCTTTTTATCACTGCGGAGGTAATTAGCACTAAATAGTGCTTTAGCCCTAACTTCGCGGTTAAGACCCTTGGGAATGTCCTTGGGTGCTGAAGCTGCATAAGCATCGCTGTCAACACTTAGGGACGATCCCTTAGCTCCGCTGCGAAGGGCGAGCTTAGTGCTTGATGAACTGGGGAGCTAAGCACGCTGTGGTGCTTTATCCGCTATGTTGTTGGGAAGGTAATTAGCCCTAGATGGTGCTTTGGCTCTAAATTTGCGGCTAAAAGCTTTGGAAATGCCCTTGGGCGCTGAAGCTGCATAAGCACCGCTATCAGCATTTAGGGGCAATCCCTTAGCTTCGCTGCGAAGAGCGAGCTTAGTACTTGAAGAACTGGGGAACGAAGCACACTGTGGTGCTTTGGTTCCAGCTTCGCGGCTGTGAACATCATGCGTACCCTGAGGTACAGTAGCTTCGCTCATGAGAACGAGGCTGGCGCGAGGAGTTACTGCTCCTGAATTAGGCGAAGGCATGGTCGCCGTTGTAACTTCGCGGCTGATAGTCTCGACGGAGCAGGCAGGCATCTTGCCTTTTTCTTTACGAGAGGGACGAATTTGTGGCGTAGCTACGCCTGAGGCTTCATACAGAGCCTTCTGCTTTGGCCTCCACATCTGCTTTGAAAGAGGAGACTTAGGTTCGCAGGGAACCTGACTAGCCACACGCGAGGCTGGGAGGTGTTGGAAGGATTCTGCTTTCGATTTCTGCTCCGAAACCTTGGCCATGGAGACTTTTCTATGCTTTCATGCATGGAGCATTGAACCACCCCCAGAGAGGAGTTCTTTGAATTTTCCTTGGTCGAAGTGAACAACTAGGTTTTCAAAGGTGACAGGCTAAAGATTATGACCCTTGCATTGCGGGCCTGCTTCTTTGTTGCGCCAGAAGACCATGGTAGGCTCGCAGAGAGTCTCATCTGTCTCCATAGAGACTTGCTTCGAAGATTTAGCCAGAGGGGCTCTGGCCACACCGGCTTCCTTGAATTCAGAGATAGACCCGAAAGTCTGTTCGTCGCATTGCGACACTTGATTCTCAACAGTGGAGAAATCCTTCCCTAGCGGAGTCGCCATCTTGTTTTCCATTGATTTTGCGAAGGGGAAAGCTTACAAAAAAAAGGTCGAGGACCTAATTACAAGTAACACAAAAGATTACAAGTAGATCTTCTCTGAGATTCTGGAGAAGTGTGCCGATAGGAGTCTGGTCAGCGCGCGATCACTTTGTCCCTTTGAAGATACGATCGATGGGATTCCCTTCTCGCCTGGTTCGGGGAATCGGAGAGCAGAAGGTTGGTAGAACCCTCTTGTTACTTCTCAAACTGCCTCCACTTGGGAATTCCTTTTCGCCTGGTTCTGAAAATTCCTTGAGAGGAAGATCTTAGGGTATCAGCACCCTGATTAGAGAAGCAGTTCTCTGAATTCTCTGAATTCTTGGAAGCAAGAGAATAGATCTCTGTTTAGCCGTCTCTCTCTGTGCGTCTCTTGTGCTTGTGCGCGTCTGTCTGTCTTTCCTTATGCCTCTGGTGGGTTATTTATAGGGAGAGCAGGGGTATAATTGTCCTTTGAAAATCCGGAAACAGATTGAGTCAATCTGTTTAAATCTGGAAAGTAACCTTACTGTGAGGCTAGAATCAGCTTCTGCGAAGGTAGGAATAGCAGGTAGCGTCGGTCTCCTGATATGTTTTGATTCTTTCCAAATAATTGAAAGATCTCTCCTGATATTCTTACTTGTTTTAGGAGAGTCAAGAGATTATGACAAACAACTACCAATTTGATCTCAGATTTGAACTTGATTAGATTTGATCTTGATCTTGAATTGATTTGATCTCATCTGGAGATTTAATTGGTCAAAGGTTGACCATAACAGACCCGCAGCGGAGCTGCCGCGTCGAGCTCGCAGCGGAGCTGGAAGGAGCATCTGGCGAAGTCAGAAGAAAGCTCTTCAGCGGAGCTGGATAAACATCTGTGGCGAAGCTACCGACCATCCTTCTGCGCGATTGCGTGTATGGCTTCGAGTGAAGCTAACTCTCTGCGGAGTTAATTAAGCACTTCAGGCGAAGCTGTAAGTTAGCTCCCTGATGGAGCTTTGAACGGCTTCAAGGCGAAGTTGGACAAACTTAGCCTCTCAGGTGAGGCTATCCCCTTGGGCTCATGTGATGCTAAGTGTTGAGCTAACCTAGCATCTTAGACCTGCTTAGGTTTCTTCAAAGACAATTTGGGCTCACTGTCTGCTTCACTGGATCAGTAGAGTCCAAGTCGCTGATTTGTCCCTCGGAGATGAGTACAGAACTGGTCGTCAGCTTGTCTGTCACTTGTCTTTTGTAAATGTCAACAAGTTAGACATTATTCCGGCCAGTCATGAATCTTGTCTTTTTTAGAGTGTCAACACATACCTAAGTGTGATCACCTATGTTCCATTATTGAAAATCTATTTAGGGAGCCGATGATCCAAGGAGGCCACCTAGCCAAGACTAGATGAGAACGCATCCTCTTAATGGGACAACATATCGATTTGACAAAGTAAGATGTACTATTGCCGATGAATTAACATGAGGCACGAATCACCCAACGAGAGTAGTAAGTTAGTAGTGTAGAATGTTAGTTAGTCATGACTTTCTCTCATCGTATTTCAAAATCCTTTTCTAAAAACGTTCTTTTTTTTCAACGCCACCAGTTTTCATTCCGTCTTTCTTTCCGTTCTCTTTTTCTCTAAAACCCTCTACAAAGATTTTTTGCTCCCTTTTTGCTTTGTTTTGTTTTTCAATTTATAAACAAAGAACTTTCGTTTTTCTTTCTAAAAACTTCAACATAAAAACCGTGAACGCTTCCATCGCTAGTCCTCCCTGCGGATACGACCCGTTATAGCTTGTGCTACGAACGGTGATTCGAAGGAGTAAAGAAAATCTTCATACATATTCAAAGTTTTATAATCAGCACACGAACATGAACGGTTTACTCTAAACTCTGCTCAATTCAATTCCTCCTTTCGAACAATGGAGCGTACCACCTAATAACCCCAGACGGTGATACGCTCATGATGTCGATTAATGACAAATTCTTGAAGAAATACTATCCTTAATAGCATTCTTCTACTAATCAGGTTAATACTACACCTCTGATCAAAACTTCAGATCCAAGACGTTTAGAAGAACGCCAAAGAAAAGCTTCTTTCTTCCTTTACTGGATCATATCACGGTCGAGCAGTGTCGAGCCGATCGAGCGTTGGTTACATCATGATGCATGATGCAAACATTGAAGAAGATACAAAAGTGCAAGACTTCAATTTTAGCCTTGTTACTCTTCCCTAGTATACCTATGGACATCTGGCGCCTCTGACGGCTAAGGATGGAGGAAAATGTTGGCTTTTAAGTCTAACATAAGTCTTCGACAACTTATCATGCTGAGGAGTATAGTATGGCTACCCTAACTCAAACGGTAGTTGGTAAAGGCACACCAAATCCGTTGATAGCTGAGGGTTTGCTAAAAATCCTAAGGGACTTGGTCCCATCCTCTCCTCTAAAATTTTCTACCAATTCTCACCCACAGAATGGTACGGCCACAATTCATTCCTTTAATGAAATGAGTTGGAACTTGTCACGTTAACAATAAACCTCTGACAAGCCAGACTTCCCGATACCCAGCAGATTCAGTCAAGTTAATATTAAATCTCTGACAACAAGACTCATTTATAAACTCTGCTGTTATGTTAATATTGCACCTCTAATGGCGAACCCCCCATCGATGATTGTCACGTTAATATTACATCTCTGACAATTTATTTTATTTTCCACCAAAGTTCCCTACCAATTCTCTCCCATAGAATGGTAGATCCACAGACTCAATCATTTTTAAGTTTAATACTACACCTCTAACAATGAAAAGTTTTGACACTCCCTAGCGAGTACGAACTTCATTTGTCTCTCCCTTGTATAGAGTCGCAAGTCCTCAAAATTACTCATATCGCAAACAAATTCTTGTCAAGTTAACACTACACTTCTGACATTCCAAACTCCACTTGCCAGTTCTCATCAATAGAATGACAAGTCCTCAAAATTGCTCATATCGCAAACCAACTACTCCTACGTTAACATTACACCTCTGACAAATTACTGTTATGTTAACTCTACACCTCTAACAGTGATTAAGTTGCTGCCAAGTTCAATATTAAATCTCTGACAATCACTTTTCCTTAGGCTTCCATATCGGAGCTGAGATGAGCGATGCTAAGTTTAACATCATACCTCTAGCATCTAGTTCATTGTTAAGTTCAACACTACACCAATGTTCTAAAAAGCGGTTTCAGTGTGCGCGCGGTCTGGGAGCGCATAATGCTTAAACGGTATAAACGGTGATTAAACGGATTACACGTTTTATTATTATTTTAATATATAATAATATGATAATACTTAAAACATGAAAATATGAGTTCTATAAACTCTAAAAAAAGTATAAAAGATATAGTAAACATAACTTGAAAAATTAAATTGCTAGAACAAAGAAGAATTTAAAAGTAACAATGACAATCAGTTCGAAGTACTTCAATGTACCTCCTCCTCCAACAACTATAGTTAAAAAAATGCTTTTTAAATGAACAAATATATGTATTTCTTTCAAAAAGCAACATACTTCTAACAACTTTAGTTCACTGCTAGATGCAACTCTATCCTGCCCACGCTTAACGCACTCATCAGCCTATTAAAAGAAACAAAGACCATTGGTAAGAACTTGGGCAAAATACGTGCACGCGAGGGGGGAGAGAGAGCTAACCAAGGGAAGGTCGTCATTGACGCATGAGAAGGTCATCGTTGACGCTTTGCTGCTGACCAGAGAGCTAATCACAAGGGGAGATCTTTGTCGACAAAGAGGGAGGTCGCAGTGGGAGGATCAACGGCAAGGGGAGGTCGTCGTCGAAAGGAGAGTTTGCCATAAGAGGATTAATGCTTTGTGAACTTCTTCGTTCGTCGAGCTTCGGGAGCTCTAATTTCCTAGGAGGATCGTCGCCGACGTGAGCTTCGAGAGCTTCAAATAAAATTAGGACTTTGGGACCATTGTCCTCTCGTCGCAGTGAGCATCGAGAGCTTCTTCGTGAGATTCGGGAGCTTCGTCGTCGCCGTAGGAGGATCGAGGATGCGGATATTAAGGCTCGCGAGCCCTAATTCTCCAACACGTGACAATTTATATACTCAATTATTGGATAGGGTTTGAGTTCAATTAGCTTAATGGATTCAAAATTCGAATCCATTTAGAAAATGATTGAATAACGTTTAAACGGACGCTAATTAATCACCGATTAGACGCTTAATCATCGCTTAAGCGAATTAATCACCTGACTGAGTAATCGGACCGCTTTCTTCAAGTTCTGCTCGGTTTCAGGCCGAAAACATTTAAGCGGATGAATAATCGACCGCTTAAACCTTTTTTAGAACACTGCACTACACCTATGTCAATGACTTTTCCTCAGGCTTCCATAATGGAGCTGAGATGAGCGATGTCAAGTGTCAAGTTTAACACCACACCTATAACATTCAGTTCATTGTTATGTTCAAAAATACACCTATGATAATTACTTCCCTCGAACTTTCATATCAAAGTCGAGATGACTAATGCTAAGTTTAACATTACACCTCTAGCATTATCTCCACTGTCTAGTTTAACACTACACCTATGACAATGATATTTTCAGTTTTCTCAAATGAAGCTGAAATTCTCGTGGAGCTAAGTTAACATCACACCTCTAGCCTCATATTCTTGTCAAGTTAATACCACACTTTTGGTAAGATCTGATTCAACCCGTTAAGTTAATATCACACCTCTGACGGTAAAGATTCTTCTAGATTCCCAATGGGTCTAATTTCACTTGTCATTCTCATCCATAGATTGGCAGGTCCACAAAAAACTATCCCACTCCTGTTAAGTTAATATCACACATCTGACAGTAATTTAAAAATTTTTTTTTGGCTTGCTAAGTGAATATCACATTCTAGTAAGTCAAAAGAAATCACTTTTATTTGTCTGATTTTCAATACAATGAGGAAGTGAAGACATATAAAAAGACAAGAAAAAGTGTCACTTTTATTGATATTCAAACATATGAAAGTGATACAAGACGCACTCTTATACAATAAGATTGAGTGTTACAACAAAGGAGTACAAAGAAGTCCCTCTCATTCAGTGAAAGGTTGCACTCGCTCCTTAAAACATTAAAGGTACATGAAGCTCATATTATAGATTGCGACAAGGAAAGGTGGATCGACTTCTTGAGAACAATGGTATTTCTCGAGGTCGAAATGCAGGGGAGCATTTTGACTCCACCTGACCAACTGGTGTAGGCTGTAATCCTTCGCTTAATCTGAATCTTCCTTAATTAAAATTGACAAAGGAAGGATCCGAGAACTTACTGGTGGCGTCTTTTTTCCTGTGGCCTTCAAAGGCGTCATACCCCCTGTGACCATGAAGAACCCTGGGTAGTACTGGTGCGTCATATCTAATAAGGCCTTGACGAGTATCAGTAACCACGCGGATCCTCCACGCCCATGGACAAGAACTCTGACTTCCCGAGTGCTCAACAACGAACAAGTTGGCCGGTCCAAATATTCTCCCATGAACCCGGCAAGGACGCAGAAGACAAATGTGAGGCTACCAGGTCCTGCAAAGAACAAAAACCCGAGGGTTAAAATGTTGCAAAGACAGGAACAGGGAATCTGACGCACAAACGCGAGACTGAAGTCATGAACTCCAGACGCAGAGTTAAGTGATGTAGAGAATATGGATTCAAACGCAGTTTGATTTTAGACTTGCGTCCGAGATGTGAGACGTGAGGCATAAGTCGAGAACACAGACGTGGGTCTTAAAAACTGCCTGAGGTACCTTCAAGACGCAGAGTTTGCCACACTCGCGTCTGAGACGCAGGGCTTGCCACATCCGCGTCTTTCTAGGCCTCAAAAGAGCAGACTTAGATTCTCTAAGTCGAGGACCCCAAACTCGAGCTTCATAAACAAAACTCGCATTTCAAGATCCAAACGCAGAGTTCATCACAATCGCGTCTGAGGAACTTGAGACTTAGAGTTTGAAGTCAACAAGTTCGCGTTTTATCAAAAAATCTGAAAGACGCGTCTACAGAATGCGGGCGCATCAATCAGATTTTAAGAGAAAATCAAGAGATAGAATCTCTTCATGGACGGGGAAGACAGAACTTCAGAGAGACTGAGTATTTCATGGCAAAAGACAGTTCCTACCCAAGGAAGAATTCTCTAGAAGTTGGATTTCATTTGTCAAGGCATGGCCGTGAAAGCACTTAAAGCAATGCTTTTTGATCTTGAAATCACTTGACAGTGATTGACAGTGATAATCTTCGAAGAAGATTGAAAGAAAGTATGGAACCTTTGAGTTCTTGTTGTTCGTCAGAGCACAGACCCTTAAAGGGAAGGCAGACAATCAAGACGAAGTCTCTAAGAGCGTGGACTCGCAAAGGGAGAACAGTCGAGATAAAGGACTATTAAGATGCTAAGGCCTTGTTTTCCATTGATTTTGCAAAGGAAAAAACTTATAAAAAGGGGTCGAGGAGCTAAATTACAAGTAACACAAAAGATTACAATTAGATCTCCTCTGAGATTCTAGAGAAGTGTGCCGATAGGAGTCTGGTCAGCGCGCGACCACTTTGTCCTTTTGACGATGCGATCGATGGGATTCCCTTCTCGCCTGGTTCGGGAAATCGGAGAACAGAAGGTTGGTAGAACCCTCTTGTTACTTCTCAAACTGCCTCCGCTTGGGAATTCCTTCTCGCCTGGTTCCAGAGATTCCTTGAGAGGGAGGAAGATCTTAGGGTATCAGCACCCTGATTAGAGAAGCAGTTCTCTGAATTATTGGAAGCAAGAGAATAGGTCTCTGTTTAGCCATCTCTCTCTCTTTTTCAGCCTCTGCGCCTTATGCGTGCTGTCTGTCTCCGTGTACCCCTGGTGGGCTATTTATAGAGAGAGCAGGGGTATAATTGTCCTTTTAAAATCTGGAAACAGATTGAGTCAATCTATTTAAATCTGGAAAGTTGCCTTGCCGCGAAGCTAGAATCAGCTTCTGCGAAACTAGGAATAGCATGTAGTGTCGATCTCCTGATTTGTTTTGATTCTTTTCAAATAACTGAAAGATCTCTCCTGATCTTCTTACTTATTTTAGGAGAGTCAAGAGATTATGGTAAACAACTACCAAATTTGATCTCAGATTTGATCTCGATTAGATTTGATCTTGAATAGATTTGATCTCATCTGGAGATTTAATCGGTCAAAGGTGACCATAAAAGACCCGCAGCGGAGCTGCCGCGTCGAGCTCGCAGCGGAGCTGGAAGGAGCATCTGGCGAAGTCAGAAGAAAGCTCTTCAGCGGAGCTGGATAAACATCTGTGGCGAAGCTATCGAACATCCTTCTGCGCGGTTGCGTGTGGCTTCGAGCGAAGCTAACTCTCTGCGGAGTTAGCTGAGCGCTTCAGGCGAAGCTGTAAGTTAGCTCACTGATAGAGCTTTGAACAGCTTCAAGGCGAAGTTGGACAAACTTAGCCTCTCAGGTGAGGATATCCCCTCGGGCTCATGTGATGCTAAGTGTTGAGCTAACCTAGCATCTTAGACCTGCTTAGGTCTCTTCAAAGACAATCTGGGCTCACTGTCTTCACTGAATCAGTAGAGTCCAAGTCGCTGATTTGTCCCTCGGAGATGGGTAAAAACTGGTCGTCAGCTTGTCTGCCACTTGTCTTTTGTAAATGTTAACAAGTTTAGACATTGTTCAGACCAGTCAGGAATCTTGTCCTCTTTAGAGTGTCAACAAGACCCCTTTCAAAGTTTTCGAAAGTCTGCAATGGAATGGTTCATACTTCGAAATACTTTGATTGATGGTATGTGAGTACGAACGTCGCCATGGTGGTTGAGTTCAGCTTCGCTTTCAATCCTGCTTTCGGATTGGAATAAGTTCGTCGAGGAATCGTGTAGATTCGCGATTCTGGGTAGGGCTTCGCGTTCAAGCTTCCTGGAGTAGATTCGCTTCAAATTGGTCTTGGAACGTCGTTCCTTTCCCGAAGCCAACTGCCTTTTGGCTAGTTTCGAGAAGGATTGCCCCTTTTTCGAGGTTAAAATAACTCTCTTGCATTAACGAGGAAGATCATTGCTTCCGCGTGCATTTCCGAGGGAGACTATTCCCTTTCCCAAGGCTCAGTACTTGAATGCCTTAAATTCGCTCGCGTTTCCAAGCTTGAAGCAGCGGCGGTGCGATCAGGCCATGAGGCCTATAAATAGGACACTTGAAGTCCTCTGCAGAGAAGCAGTCTGTTCATGACATCTCCTGGTTGTTTAGAGAAGTATACTTAAATCTTTGAAATAGTGGGGTGCCCACTCTGGTCGTTAACCGGCCAAGAACTGGTGAGTCTCGGTCATCCAGAGACTTTACCAATGGACTAATGACTTTAGGGAGTTTATCTCCCTTAATTTAGCTTTATTAGTTGCCTCAGGGATTGATTTTCCTTGTTCTTCTTTTTGTATCTGACTGGCCTTGATCTGTTTAATCTGCCAGTTAAATCCGCCACATAGGCAAGGATTGGGACTTAGTCTCTTCAACGTTGAGCCAGTCTTCCCATATAGGTGGGGTCAAGACTGTGTCCCTCTGGATCAGTCTGGCTTAGCCATATAGGCGAGGTTAGGACTTGGCTCTTTTTGACACTCCTTCAGTATAACTGCCTTAGGCGGAGTTAAGACTTGGCTTATGCTGAGCTAGCCTATCATCACTGTGCAAGCGAGGCTATCCTCTGCTTAACTGAAGCACCGCTATCGGATATGAACTGATTCGCCCCACAGAATTTAGCATTTCAGTTTTGCAGTTTTTTTTTTGATTTACTGCTAACCTGTTTCCAGTTTGCATTGCAGTGAACTGTGCTTGCCAGTCTTTTGTCTTGATGAAAGAGATCAGAGACTTGCCTCTTGATCTTCCAGTTGAAACTTTAATCCTAAGAAGGAGGAACAAACTAGAGCAATTGATGTGAGTTCCAAGAAGAGGTTGGCAGTTGCTTATCCGAGATGATCCACTTCGGGAAGGGGCTGGTAGTTGCTTATCCGAGATGATCCACTTCGGGAAAGCGGACGTCACCTGTAAGGTCTCGGATCTTTCCTTTGCCAATTTTAATCAGAGAAGATCCAGCTTTCTGGTGGCAACCGGTCCTTTGCCAATTTTCATCAAAGAAGATCCAGTTTCTTGATGGCAAAATCTGCCATTATGCGAAGGATTACGGCCTTGTGCAGGAGGAAGGCCTTTCGCGTCCAGTCAGTTTGGCTTGGAAGTAGATAGGACAACTTGTATGCCTTCGGAGCAATGATTCGGTTGTACGATACACAACTTTGATGTAGTAGTATCAATGTATCTTCCCTTTTGAATCAATAAAAGTTTATTTTCTGCTTATCTACTTTGTTTTTCTCCTTTTTTGATTCGAGAACACCTGAAGTGGACCAACTTAGGCAAGTCTTTTCCTTAGGAGGAATTAGAAGCTCTCAGCGGAGCTAAACTTCCGACGAAGTTGGAGACTGACACCCAACTGAGTCAGGAACAAATCTCCGGCGGAGCTATCGCGGCATTTCCGCGAAGCTGGAGCTTAAGGCACTTTTCTCAGCGAAGTTATTCAAGCGTCACGCTAAGTCAACACTGGACTCACGGCGGAGTTAGCCCTTAGCGGGGCTGAAGTAACGCTTCTTGGGAAGGCGCTTTAGGCGCCGTTTCAATTTAATTTGAAACAACTGCCTGTGCTCTTTTCAAGGAGGCAGAGTTTTAGGCAATCATCAGCCTATAAAAGCCTGATCGGGCTGAAAGAGAAGGCACCACTTCTCTTTGAATTTTCAGAGAACTGCAAATCTCTTCTTCTTTCTCCTACGTTTGGAATTTCAAGAACTTCTTCAGTTCTCTAATGGCTCCCAAAAGACGAGCAGGAAAAGAGGTAGCAACCTCTACGACGGAGGGACCCTCTCCTCCTCCTCCGGTCATCGAACGACCCATCGCGAGTAGGGATCTTTCCCTTTTGTTCAGAGATTTTCATCTCTTCTTGAAGCCAATCTTTCGGCTATCTTATAATGAATCTAGAACGATCCATTGTGATCCAGTGATCTTAGGGAGTTCAAGTCCCTTAATTTCCCTTGACTCCTTGATTGGGAATCTAAGACCCGAAGGGGTTTCTTCTCCAAGCTTCTATGCGAAGCTATCCCTTAGGCGGTTCACATCCTGTTGGATGATAGGATGCAAAGTTAGCCTTAGAAGTGCGATTGGAAAAGGACTTTAATGCCCTTGAAATAGTTTTTTAAGCAGCAGTATTCTTCTAGCGAAGTTGGCTCTTGGGGCTCCTTCGCGTTGAGGCCAAGCTTTCAGAGCGAAGCTAATACTTAGATACTATTCTGCATCCTGCCTTCACCTGGAGTGCGGAGTTAAGCTGCTATTGCGAAGCTGAGCTTCGGGGCGAAGCTATTGTTAGGCCAACTTCGCTCGGAGAGCGAAGCTTTGCCTTAACAAAAATTTCATTCTTGTTTTAGCTCTCCTTCAGCTGATGAACTAATCATAGTTTCTCCTTATTTTTGTAGTGCACTATACTCCTCTGAATAGTCTCTTTGGAACAGCCAGGGGGCTGGATGGCAATGTTAGCCTGCAGTTTCAAGGGCAGGCTTCACTATTCAGCGAGCGGAGCGCTCCTGGTCGGGATGCACTTATTCATGCTGGGGATCAGCGCACCATGAGGAGCATCTTAACTACTGCTCCCCTTGAAGATTCCGACCGAAGAATCTATCGGAAGTCCGGCTTCATGTTTGGAGATGCAGCGCCAGACAACGATCACCAGCTGTTAGCCGGAGAGGGGCAGTGGATTTTCAAATTGGATGGTGAGAAGTACTATCTCTCATCTAGCAAGCGACATTTTCCCTTATCCTTCTTTCAATGTGTGACGAGGGCTCGGAAGATGCAGTGACAAGTGACTCGGACTACTGACTCCGTTCACGTGGGGAAGTTGATAGCTCCGTCCCCTGGTTATACGAGGGTGGGTCCTCCTCGCTGCATATTGGGTCTGCACCCTGAGAACGTACTTCTAGACATCCCAGTGGGAGAAAATCCCGCGGTAGCTCAGACTTTTGGGAATCAATTTTTAAGGTTCATGGCAATTATCCAGCCACTGATTTCAGGACCCCTGGGTGGATTCATCCTCCCAAGGCATGGTGGAGGGACTTGACTCTATATGTCCTTGCCCATTTTGAGGAGGATCTGGAGAGGTTGGGACTCTACGAGGCCGTCAGGGCGACCTGTTATGGCATTCAGATGAGCATAGCAAACTTTTACGCCATCTTTGAGTTGTACTGTCCGGTTACAGGGACCTTCTTCACCCCTGTTGGCGAATTGGGCATGGCTCTGCATGAGATGTGGGAAGTCTCTACTCTGCCTTTGGGGTCTCTCCCATATGAAGAATGTTTTCCGTGCGAGGCGGAATTGGCACTTCTGGAGAACAGGAGCCCGCCTTGTTTGAGACTTATCGGGAGTTGATGTGCCACCTTTACATTTGCTCCAGCATGCATGGGAGTCATAAGGGAGCTTCATGCAGTCTGAAGAGCTGGGAAAATTATTTGCTCCCCAACCTGGAAGGTACTCCTGAAGCGGCTCACTGTGGAGTTGCAGATGAAGACATCTTTCGCCGGTTGCAAGAGCACTCCCAAGGGGATTTGATTCTGGAAGAAGATGACGGACCCTATGAAAAAGGTGATATTCTTCAGAGTTTTCACCACCAGGCTCGTCGACCGACGTCCCGGAAGGCACTTCTGGCTGGCTTTTTAACGGTTTGGTTGAAGAGATGTGTGGTGCCATCTTCGTCTGGCAATGTCATTCATCCGACTGTCTTACTGCCTGCTGTTCGTCTAGTTCATGGTCGTTCTCTTGGACTTCTTCCAGCTGTTGGTCCCGAGATGATGCCAAATGCGGAACTTTCTCTGTTGGCAATTATGGATCTAAACTACAAAGTCAACACAAATACTAAACAAAGAAGGATTAACGTTAAACAAATAAATAACTTGCAATAAAGGAAAAGTAAATCTCAGAAAGTTAGACAAACGCAAACACAAGAGATTTATCCTGGTTCGGTCCTCGTGACCTACATCCAGTCCCTAAGCCACCCGCTTGAGATTTTTCTTTATCCTTGATTTTGTACACCCAAAATCATAACCATGCACACCACTTGACAAATCCCCTTTGCCAAATGTGTACACCTTCTCTTCCACCAAGAGAACACCTTCTCTTCCACCAAGAGAACAAACTTCACCTTGTACAACTGCCTTTACACCAAGAAGCCACCCGTGTACAATGCTTGATTTGAGTATTACAACTTTCCTATAAGCCTTGGTATTGTGTATGAACGTGGACAAGGTCTAGTATAGGAGAAACTTCAGAGAACTTCACAATGGAAATGACTTTTGGTGAAGAACAGAAGTTGGAAAAACAGTTTTCAGATTTGGCAGAATTTGATCTTAGAAAACTGAAGTTTTGGATTGTTGTTTGGCCTTTGGATTAACCACCCTTTATATAGCTGCACTCTAGGAGTAGTTAGGGTAGTTACAGGTGCCTTTTGAATGATTGAAACGTTGGGAAACGTTGCACAAAAGACCAACAGTCAGAAACTGTCCAACAGTCAGAAACTGCCTATAGTCGACTTGCCTTTTGAGTTAGTCGACTATACAAGGCAAATTTCCTACTATTAGTCGACTAGGTTTGACTATAAGTCGACTAGGTCAAGATAAGCTCGAATGACAGGTTTCTGGATAACTGAATTAAGTCGACTGCAACTAACTTTCAAGTCGACTGGATCAGCTATTAGTCGACTAGGGTCAAGGGATTGGTCGACTACAAATGCTATTAGTCGACTATGTTTGACTGTTAAGTCGACTAATGCACAAACAGAGAGTTGGGTCTGTTTTGGACACAAGACTTAGTCGACTAGGGTTTGGGTCAAGTCGACTACACATGTTATTAGTCGACTATAAGGGACTGTAAGTCGACTAACAGGACTATGATATGTGTGTGTGTGTCAAGGCTTTTTACATGCTATTTCATCTTTACAAAATACATCATATCAACTCTCTTTGGGACATCTTGATCATGTAGAACTCTTGATTCGTCATGTGTTAGAGCTCCAAATGAAATGCTTCACAAAAGTCTTCATCGAAACAAGTTCCAACATTCTCCCCCTTTTTGATGATGACGCTTTGTGTGCACAAGTGCTCCCCCTGCAGAAAATATGTTATATTTTCCTCCCCCTGCAGAAATTGGGTTATAACAGATAGAGAAATACTTTGTTTTCCCCCTGCAACAAATATATTAGTAAATATATATATATATGTTCTTATTAACTTTTATATGGTACCTGCAAGATAAACGTTAGATGGTACCAAACATAAAAGAACATATTAACCTTTAGGAGTCCAAATCCATTTAGAATTTGGTTTCCACCTGTTAATATACACATAGTTGCAAGAATCACATATATCATGAATGTATGAAGCAATATATGTATTTTTATCATGAAAACTTAAATTCTTAGGAATCCATATAAACTTTGTCTTAATTCTTTTTGAAACATGATTAGACTTTCTTTTCACATATGGATTACTAACATATGAAGACTTTTCATTATATCCAATACCATAATGATTATCATGTGACAACTTCTGAAAAGATAATAAATCATTCAATTTTTCTTTTCCTTTATTGAACTTAGTCACATTTTGCAAAAGATCTTCATATTTCTTTTTGAAAACTGAAATATCTTTATCTAAAATAGAAATCCTTTTATTCAAAGATTCAGTTTCCTTTTTCAGAAAAATGTTCTCTTTTATAAACTTCTCATTTTCATTTTTCAAAGATGATATGACTTTTTCAAACTCATCTTGTTGAGAATTTATAGAAGAATATTGTAAAGTATAACATGAATTTTCATTTAAAAGTTTTTCATTTTCTTTTGATAAAACCTTATTTTTCAGTTTTTCATTTTTCAGATCATTAAACAATTCATGAAATGCATCAGAAAGTTCAGAAAATGATACCTCTTCATCTTCTATGGCCTTGTAACATAGGTTGACATGTTCAGTGGATTCTTCTTCGTCAGAAGATGAGGAATCACTGTTTTCTGATGATGCTTCATAGTGTTTCTTCTTTCTGAACTTTTTGCTCTTGTATTTATCTTTCTTTTTGAGCAAAGGGCAATCCATCTTCATATGACCTGGTTTATCACAATTAAAGCATTTGAATTTACCTTACTTTAGAAATCTCCTGAATTTCTTTGAAAGCATTGCCATCTCCTCTTTATCGTCATTGGAATCGTCCGTGTCAGAGGATGCATGGAAGGCAAGTTCTTTCTTCTTTGAGTGGTGTTGTCGTTCCTCCTTTCTTTCTTCCAATTGCACTTCATATGCCATTAGATTACCGATTAGGTTTTCTAACGACAAAGTTGAGAGATCATTGGCTTCTTCAATTGCGGTTGTCTTCTTCTCCCATTCTGGTGTGAATGCACAAAGGATCTTACGAACTCTTTCGACTTGGGTTAGTCCTTTCCAAGGGATGCTAAGGAATTGGTAATGTCGGTGAATCTTGTTACCATTTCGGATATGGTTTCATTCTCCTCCATTTTGAATAATTCAAACCTGTGGATAAGAACAGATATTTTAGACTCTTTAACTTTACTTGTGCCTTCGTGTGTTACCTGAAGAGTATGTCATATTGATGTGCAGAAGTGGCTGTTGACACACGGTTGAACTCTTCTTTGGTTAAGGCACAGAATAGGGCATTCATCGCTTTGGCGTCAAGGTTCGCATTCTTCTTTTGATCATCACTCCAAGCGTTGTAGTTGGTTGTTGGCTTGGTGTACGATGCTTCTACGATGTTTCAAAGTTCGTAGTTGAGCGATTGCAAGTAGATCTTCATTCTACACTTCCAATAATTGTAGTTGGATCCGTCAAATAGCGGTGGACGTTGTGTAGAATGTCCTTCCTTGAATTGGGATGATGAAAACTCCGTTGCCATCCTTGTTGTTGACTAGGTACCAAATGTGAGACCCGCTCTGATACCAATTGTTGGTCCCGAGATGATGCCAAATGCGGAACTTTCTCTGTTGGCAATTATGGATCTAAACTACAAAGTCAACACAAATACTAAATAAAGAAGGATTAACGTTAAACAAATAAATAACTTGCAATAAAGGAAAAGTAAATCTCAGAAAGTTAGACAAACGCAAACACAAGAGATTTATCCTGGTTCGGTCCTCGTGACCTACATCCAGTCCCGAAGCCACCCGCTTGAGATTTTCCTTTATCCTTGATTTTGTACACCCAAAATCACAACCATGCACACCACTTGACAAATCCCCTTTGCCAAATGTGTACACCTTCTCTTCCACCAAGAGAACAAACTTCACCTTGTACAACTGCCTCTACACCAAGAAGCCACCCGTGTACAATGCTTGCTTTGAGTATTACAACTTTCCTATAAGTCTTGGTATTGTGTATGAACGTGGACAAGGTCTAGTATAGGAGAAACTTCAGAGAACTTTACAATGGAAATGACTTTTGGTGAAGAACAGAAGTTGGAAAAACAGTTTTCAGATTTGGCAGAATTTGATCTTAGAAAACTGAAGTTTTGGATTGTTGTTTGGCCTTTGGATTAACCACCCTTTATATAGCTGCACTCTAGGAGTAGTTAGGGTAGTTACAGGTGCCTTTTGAATGATTGAAACGTTGGGAAACGTTGCACAAAAGACCAACAGTCAGAAACTGTCCAACAGTCAGAAACTGCCTATAGTCGACTTGCCTTTTGAGTTAGTCGACTATACAAGGCAAATTTCCTACTATTAGTCGACTAGGTTTGACTATAAGTCGACTAGGTCAAGATAAGCTCGAATGACAGGTTTCTGGATAACTGAATTAAGTCGACTGCAACTAACTTTCAAGTCGACTGGATCAGCTATTAGTCGACTAGGGTCAAGGGATTAGTCGACTACAAATGCTATTAGTCGACTATGTTTGACTGTTAAGTCGACTAATGCACAAACAGAGAGTTGGGTCTGTTTTGGACACAAGACTTAGTCGACTAGGGTTTGGGTCAAGTCGACTACACATGTTATTAGTCGACTATAAGGGACTGTAAGTCGACTAACATGACTATGATATGTGTGTGTGTGTCAAAGCTTTTTACATGCTATTTCATCTTTACAAAATACATCATATCAACTCTCCTTGGGACATCTTGATCATGTAGAACTCTTGATTCGTCATGTGTTAGAGCTCCAAATGAAATGCTTCACAAAAGTCTTCATCGAAACAAGTTCCAACACCAGCCATGGTGTGCTGTATTCAAATAGGCCTTCGTGCAATGACGGAGGCTTTCTGTAAGTCACCAACAACGAAGCGGGAAAAGGGGACTATCTTGCCTCGCGACGGACCAACCCCCAGAATTGGTTTGTCATATACTTATTTGATGGCATGGTTCGCCCTTCACTGCCCCTCCATGATCCAGGCTGGTGAGGAGCCCCCAGAAGGTGTTCGAATGGCGCTTCTCCGTTGATTCGAGGGGTGTTCGTGGTCACGGACTTATGTGGCTGGGGTCCGCATACTGCTGTGCCGTCATGACGTCTATAGCCTTTTCCGATGCTTCCCCTACATTCGCGATGCAGGCTATGGTGAAGAATTCAAGGATGTAGGGGAAGGGCAGACGTCATTGAGTCGGGGAGTCTTCGAATGGCTGGTTAGCATCCGGCCATCCCACTTGTTGTATAGAAGCGGGGACACCTGTTACCTGGAGCCCTATGTTCTGAGTCGGTTTGCTCGTCAGTTTGGATATGACCAACTGTATGTAGGCAATCCAAACAGCAGTCTAGCCTTTATGGGAAGCCTCATCGATGGGGCTCGTGCCTGGCGGTTTTTCATTGCTAGCTGTACTGAGGCGCGACTGTGCATGCTGCTAAGGACTCCTAACCTTCTGACGACCCTGGGATTCTGCCAGTAGTATAGAACCTCGAACTCCACACCCACTGGATTTTCTATTAATTTCTTAGGTGTGAAGTTGATCTCTCAGCGGCTGAAGCGGAAGGTCACTGAGAAGAGCGAGGGTAAGAGGGTCCGCGTTTCAGGCCTCGGGGAATTCATTGTTGTTGATGATAGCGAAGCCTCGGATGCAGGAAGTCCTCGCTTTGAAGCGGATACAGGTGTTGAGGCTCCAGCAGCTGCTTCTGGTGGGGTAGGCACGGCCCCCATGGAACATGATGTGGAAGAAGTGGAGGAAGAAGATCCTGACGTCCACTTCAAGCGAAAGCGGGAAGGTGGATCTCGCAGGAAGAGGGTAGTGAAGAAGCCTCGTCGCTACGCTCCTACGGTTATTGCAGAGGGCGAATCATTTGCAGTGCCTCCATCTCCTTCTCCATTAGTCATTAAGTTGTCGTCTCCTAGGCAGACTGCTGGTAAAGCTACTCCGGACCCGGGTATGATCAACTCCGTTCTTATAATACACTCTTATGTATTCCAGACAACTCATTGTTTACTTTATGATTCAGAAACTGAAGTGGTGAAAGACCCGAGAGCTGAGGCTGCCGGAGAACAAGGGGAGCATTATGATCCCCTGTTTACTTATAGAGAAGGCGATGAGGCTGGCTATTTTGCCGTCTCAGAAGAGTCTGGAGGTGATGCGGCCGATGTAGGTCCTTCGGATGTTGGGACTTCAAAAGGAAGTCCCGTACCTTCTAGCTCTTTTGGGTGGACCACAGAGGGTTCGGCGAGTGAAGGTGGGCCGGCCGTCCGTGTTGACTCGGCCAAAGATTTTCCTATGGAACTTGAGGGGACTGATGCCGTTGTCGAGGGATTTCAGAGCGAGACTGCGGCCACGGCAGTTGAGGCGATATCATCTTTTGTTAGTGTTTTGACTTTTTAACTCATGCTATTCATTATGCCTTGCTTAAACAAAGTCTTGTCACGATACAGGTGTTCCACTTTTGGGTACATCGACTTCGAGGAAACCAGCCAGTCTTCGCGAAGGGGTCAGGGGTGAAGCGAGTACTTTGACCGCGGTGGACGCTGCTGAGTTGGATGTCTTGTATCACGATCCGCCCACTTATCGTCCTGAGTCGACCGGCGGAGGAGAGGCTGAGGGGACAGTGGTTATGGAGCCAATCTTACCTCCATCCGTCTTGGTAAGTGGAATGCCATTGGTTTCGTCAATGCCGCCTATTTTGCCATTGATTACCAGACCTACTTCTCCAACATTGGTGGTTGAGCCAGCTCTCCCGGAAATGGTCACTAGTCCTACCTCGGTTGTGGCTGGTGTACTGTCTCAATGAGGACTTCTCCGAGATCACCGACGACCCCTCGTATTACTCCAGTCAGTGCTTCTACTATTCCTTCCACAGTAATGTCAGTGAAGCCAGTGGAAACTCTGTCTTCAGGGGCTGCTTGTTTGCCGGGAGTAATTAAGGCCGAGAACGAATTCGTGGCTGAGTTAGTCGACAGCTTTTATAAGAGCTTGAAGCGATCCATTGCTTTGGTCTTGAAGGGCTCGACTACCTCATTCTCTGCTTTAAAGGTGGTCCTCTCTCGAAGCATTGACGGTATCCGAGACTTTGGAGGGGATGACCAGGCCGCCACATTGGAGCTTCTGGTGGACAGACTCGAAAGGGATGTGGACGAATGGCGCTGTCTTAGCCATTCAGATCTGGAGTCTTCAGTTAACGGACAGCTTGCGCATCTTGTTGCTCAAATGCATGAAGCTCATCTCGCCGCTCAAGAAGCTGCTAAGACAATTTCTTCTGATTTGAAATCCTTGGGGACAAGGAAAGCAGAGCTCAGGGATGCCATAGACGCTTCTAGCAGTGCTCTTCTTGACACTGAGGATAAAGTTGAAAAGGTCAAGGAAATGATCAGGAAGGCTAATCTCCTTTTGTCGAAGGCTGAACCAGTGCGTCTTGAAGAGACTGCTCGGTTTGAGCAGCTTAAGGCCCAGAATGACGAAGTCTTGCGGCAGGAGCTAGCACAGAGGGCAACCTTGGTTGAAATTGAAGCTCGTTTGGCTCAGACAGCGAGCTTTAATGAGGCCGAGTTGAGGTCGCAGGCGCTTATCAGGGCTGCTGAAGAAAGGAAGACTAGGCTGGCCACTCTTGAAGAATGGATCAAGTCCTATGAAGCGTCGTCGTAGCTTGTAGTCTGTGCATTCATGTATCCCTCTTTTGGAATCAATAAAAAAGTGATTTTATTTGACTCCCATGTTGTGTTTCCAACTTGTTTTATCTTCTGAATTCTTACTTTCAAGTTGTATTGCAGCCCTTTAATCAGCGGTGATAAGCTGAGAGAATTAATCACACATTTGAGAAAATAGTCCTTACTGGACTAAAAGATGAGACTTGGCTATCTATCAGTTCAGAGGTCGCAATGACATAACCGATTGAGAAGCCACCAAGCTCAAAATTTTGGCATATGATGACAAAGAAATAGTTTTTACCGGACTGAAAGATGAGACTTGGATATCTGCCGGTTCAGAGGTCGCAATGACGTAACCGATTGAGAAGCCACTAAGCTCAAAATTGGTCATATAATGACAAAGAAATAGTACTTGCCGGACTGAAAGATGAGACTTGGCTATCTGCCGGTTCAGAGGTCGCGATGACATAACCGATTGAGAAGCCACCAAGCTCAAAATTGTCATATGGTGACAAAGAAATAGTACTTGCCGGACTGAAAGGTAAGACTTGGCTATCTGCCGGTTCAGAGGTCGCAATGATGTAACCGATTGAGAAGCCACCAAGTTCAAAATTTGTCATATAATGACAAAGAAATAGTCTTTGCCGGACTGAAAGATGAGACTTGGCTATCTGTCAGTTCAGAGGTCACAATGACGTAACCGATTGAGAAGCCACCAAGCTCAAAATTTGGATGGGACTTGGAAGAAATTGTCAGAGGTATACTGTTAACGTGACAGCAAAAGAAGTCCACTAAAGACTGAGTGGGACTCAGAAACTTGCTGGGGAGCTAGGAAATGAATCGCATAAAAGATCATATGTCAGAGGTGTAATGTTAACGTGACAAAAAGGAACTTCGTAGGAATTTGTAAAGCAATTTGTCAGAGGTGTAATGTTAACTTGACAAAAAGATATGCCAGAGGAAATGGATTTGCGGTATGAGCGATTTTGGTCAAAAGTGTAGTATTAACTCGACCGAGAGATTCATTTACTGTTAGAGGTGTTTGAACATAGCAGTAACTCGAGTGGATCGGTCATTCTTTGTATGTGGTCTTACCATTCCATAGATGAGAATTGGTAAGTGATTTTGGAGAGGGAATCAAACCGTTAGAGGTGTTGGATTATTTGGTTAGTGTATGTGTAACCTTGATTCTTCTTTGAGACGGCCAGTGTATGATCAGCTTCCTACTGGTTTATGGTTTGTATGATCCCGTCTGTAGGAAGAGAGGAGCACTCCTGCATATCTTGGATTTGAAGGTCTTGATCAGAGGTGTAATGTTAACTTGATCATGAGAAGGATCCTTATCAAGGATAATACTTCTTTAAGAACCTGTCGTTGATCAGCATCATGAGTAAATCACCATCCGAAGTCATAAGGCGATATGCTCCGTTTGAAGAGACTGTTTCTATTACAAACGGTCCCTCCCATTTGGGCTAAAATTTGCCTTTGATTTTATGCGTCATGATCATTGGTCGTCTGACGGCTAAAACCAAATCTTCTTTCTGAAAGACTCTTTGTTTGACTTTCTTATTGAAGGCTTTTGAGATCCGAGCTTGATACAACGCAATGTGTTGCTAAGCTTGTAATCGCTTCTCATCTAGGGCTTCGAGCTCTTGAAGACGCAACCGATCATTGTCCTCTGATGTGATCTTAGTGATCAGAGCGACTCGTAATGAAAGCATCTGGATTTCTAACGATATGACTGCTTCACACCCGTATACCAGGGAAAAAGGCGTATTGCCTGTCGAGGTCCGAACCGTTGATCGGTAGGCCCAAAGACATTCACTAAGCTTCTCATTCCAATCTCGCTTATTCGGGGAAACGAACTTTTTGAGTAACTTAATGATTGTCTTGTTGAATGCTTTCGCCAAGCCATTAGCGGCAGGATTATAGGCAGTTGAAGTCACATTCTGAATTTGGTACTTATCGGAGAATCAATAGAATACCTGGCTTATTAACTGGGGGCTGTTATCATGGATGATCCGCCTAGGGACACCAAATCGATGAATGACGTGGTGTTTGATGAAATTAACCACGTTGGAAGTTTTGACTTCAACCAGTGGTATAGCTTCTGCCCACTTTGAAAAGTAATCGGTTATTGCTAAGATAAACCGGTGACCTTTTGTTGAAGAGGGGCTGATTGGCCCTACGACATCGATTCCCCATGCTTCAAATGGCCATGAAGCAGCAGTTGGGTGGAGTAACTCCAGAGGCTAATGTATGAAGTCCGCATGAATTTGGCATGCTTTACACCTTCGCGTATACTGGATGGCGTCGGCTATCATGGTTGGCCAATAATACCCAAACTATGCAATCGTTCTTTAAGTTTTGGACCTGGTTGATGAGCTCCGCATATGCCGTTGTGTGCTTCTTTAAGCATTTCCTGTGCCTCTGAATTAGAAAGGCAACGGAGGAGGATACCGTCGTATGAACGACGGTAAAGTATCTTCAGAGTTAGATCATAGTAAAAACGGAGAGACCTTCGTCTGATAGATGCCGCTTCTTTAGGATTGTCTGGCTGCAGACCATGTAGAGCATAGTCGATGAAAGGAAATCGTCAATCTCTCGACTCAAGATCTGTCGAGATATTATAGACCTCTCTGGTTCTTAACGTATGTTTAGAGCAGACAAGGTGTCGAGTCGCCACTATAAGGTGATACTCGGTGTCGACTGGCAAGGCTAGTGTTGTTGCTAATGCAGCAAGAGCATCTGCCTTAGTATTCTGAGATCGAGATACGTGCCCGATGTAAAAACCATCAAACAGATTAGCCAATTCGATGACTGTGTGATAATAAGGCACCAAATCCTCGTTACGCACCTCATATTCACCTTTAACCTGATTGATAATCAGTTTTGAATCGCCGTAAGCTTCAAGGTAGCGTACCCCATTCCGTGGGCGAGCTGAAGACTAATAAGTAGAGCATTATATTCTGCTACATTGTTGGAGCACGATTCCGTCAGAGAAAATGCTCTAGGAAAGAAGTTGATTCTGTGGAGAGATAAACACAACCCCCACGCCGGCAATGATCCTGCCTTTAGGGCTTATTCGTGATGCTCCATCGAAGAACATCTGCCAAACTTTATCCTCTGAAGTTACATTGGATTCGAAGACTTCATCTGGAATGTCTTCATGAAGTTTTGAGCTTTCCGGAACCGGATGAGCAGCTAAGAACTCTGCAAGTGCCTGGCCTTTAAGCGCCTTCTGAGGGATAAAGAGCATGTCGTATTGAGACAAAAGAAGCGCCCACTTGGCTAATCTTGAATTCAATTATCCTGGCTTCGTCATGAGAAGACGCAAAGGATTCGCTCTAGAAATGACATGTATGGTTTGGCCGACCAAATAATGTCGTGTCTTCTGAACGGCAAAGACAAGAGCTAAGCACTCCTTCTCAATAGGATTATAGCGAGATTCCGCCCCTATTAGAGTCCTGCTCAGATAATAAATGGCATGTTCGTGACCATTGTCTTTTTGAGAAAGCAGGGCACCAAGAGAATGGTCCATAGCTTTCACATAAAGTAAGAACGGTTTTTCCTGATGTGGGAGCTACTAAGACTGGAGGTTTTGTGAGATATTTCTTGATATCCTCGTAAGCTTCCTGACAAGTTTGCTCCCATACAAAGGAAACACCTTTTTCATGAGTCGGGTGAACGGTTGACAGCGACCCGAGAGATTTGCGATGAATCTTCTAATATAAGCCAGTCTACCTTGCAAGCCTCTAAGCTTTTTGAGATTCCTAGGTGGATGCATGTTCTGAATGGCTTTGACTTTGTCCGGGTCAAGATGAATTCCTTTTGATGTAACAATAAATCCAAGGAACTTGCTACTCGAAACCCCCAAGAAGAATTTTGTCGGATTCATCTTCAGTTGATGAGCCCGCATTATGTCGAATATCGTTCTCAAGTCGTGAAGGTGGTCATTCTTATTGCGGCTTTTGACAGCAATGTCGTCGACATAACATTCTACCGTTTTTCGGAGATGATCGCGAAAGATTGTATTCATTGCCCGCTGATAGGTTACTCCCGCGTTCTTTAACCCGATGGGCATCACGGTGTAGCAGTATACCCCCAATGGTGTTCGGAACGAAGTATGCTTCTCGTCCTCTGGAGACATCTTAATCTGATTGTACCCTGAAAAGCCGTCCATGAAAGACATTCTTTCAAATCCACAGGTATTGTCAATCATGACATCGGTGATGGGCAGTGGGAATTCGTCTTTAGGACAAGTTGTATTGAGATCACGGTAATCGATGCAGATCCGTATTTTCCCATTCTTCTTGAGGACGGGAACGATATTAGCAACCCAATCTGGATGTTGTTCTTCCCGTCAATGAGCTTATGAACTTTGACTTCAATAGCCTCCATAATGTTCGGACGAAACCGACGTTGCTGCTGCTTGACTGGCTTGGCGTCAGGTTGGATGTTCGGACGATGCATGGCTACTTGTGGGTTAAGTCCGGGCATGTCTTCGTAGTTCCATGCAAAAACATCTATATACTCTCTTATGAGTACAATCAATTCTTCTCTTTCTGTAAGTGATAAGCTTTCACTTATAAAGATGGGTTTAGGGTGATCTTGACTACCCAAGTTAACCTGGATCACCTTGTCTTCAGTAGGTATTTCGCGTTGTTCGAATCGCTTTTCCCACTGGGAATCCAAATGTTGAACCCATGGTTCCTCATCAGTAGCTTCCACTGGCTCCAATTGACTGCTTGAAGTCATATTAACGGTGAGATTCTCGAACATCATTCCCACACTGACATCTGAGTCCCACTCGGAGGAAGAGGCAGAATGTGATGGGATCGGTTTGTCATCTTTGGACTGAACCGTTGCTGGTGGTGTGGGTGTAACGTATCCCAACCCCCTGCGTGTTTATCATAGTAATTTACAGGTTTCCCTCTTGGCACAAAGTTGCGCAGCAAACTACGTCTTCCTTTTACGAAATTCAAGCCCTTCATATGCTTCAGGTTGTACCCCACTTTCTTCATCATATGTGCGCTAGTCGCGCATAATGGAAAAATTGTGGGGTGTCTGAGTCTGAACTTGAATCTGCGGCTGTAGACCCCTCGTGGTTGGGCTTTACCGAATATTATTGGTAACTGACCATCTTTGGATGGAGTGATCACTAAAACGGCCCTTTCTACAGATTACATAGGTGTACCGGATGCACTTGGTTATGTAAAGGCATTTGCAGAGAGCTATCCGTAATGGTTCAAACAACCCAACACTCACAGGATAATAAAAGGAAATATTATCATTAATTACCCATTCGCCCTCGTCTTCAGGAGTGTTACATTGGGGATTATTAAGACATGGTATAATTGGTTCACCAATCAAAATGGCTGGCATGTCTGCTTCAGATTCTGAATCCGCCTCATTGCCACTATCATCATCGTCCGGCAATGATTCTTTCGATGTTTCACCGGTCTCTTGATGCAGGAGAGCGTCAGTAAAGTAATTTTTCACCCCTTTGAATGATTGCTTCTCAGTGAAGACAGTTCGTACTGTTGCATCATCTTCAACATATTTGAAGCACTGGTGCAGAGTGGAGAGAACGATCCAGTTGGCGTGAATCCACGGTCGTCCTAGTAAACAAGTTGTACGACGTGTCGGCGTCAATGACATAGCACGTCACTTCTGACTTCAGGCTCCAGATTCGGTAATGGAGTCGAATTTTCCCAAGTGGATGACTACTTCCGGCATTAAAATCGTATATTATTGTAGTGGTTGAGGAAAACCTATATAGTGGTATGCCGAGGAAGTAGAGGAGCCTTTTTGGGATGATGCTGAGTGCAGACCCCAGATCAACCTGTACCCTTTCAATGCATGTTGAACCGATGTATCCGGTGTAGTACAAAGGTCGATCGTGCTTGTTATCCTTGAGGAGTATATCTTCTGCTGTGAAGGTAATAGCAGGTACCTTTGATTGTACATGATGGTATTCAGGGCATCGCATTTAGGGCAAAAAGACTGAGCGTTCTTTAGGGATTTCTGGCATATACATCAAGAATGATTCTGAATTAGCCAGTGCATCTCTGAGTGCTTCTCTTGTCTCTTTTGATAGACGAAGGAGCTCGTGTATGATAGTACGAGCCGGAATATTAGCCAACTGGGCCAATATGTCTAAACAAAAGGGCATGTCAAGCCCTGGGCCTGAAGGCTTCTTCAGGACATGGTCGAACCGGACTTCTTTGGCTTCTCCTTTCCCATGGTTGGGACCGAAGCGGGTGCTGGTATTTGTACTGACGTCGTCTGCTATTGTGTCTCGTCAGTAGCTTTCTCATACTGTTTTAAGTATGATTTTCCGGATCGAGTACCTGTTAGCTGAGGTACATCAGCCTGCGTCGTGCAAGCGTGCTTTTCCCCTTTAGAATCGCTGAGAGAAGCTGATATGAGGTTGCCATCATCCGGTAGGATGGAGACGACATTGTAAGATTTGCCCTTCGACTTGGACTTCTTTGAATCCCATTGTTCGTCTTGGACAAGGCCTGGGTGTATCCACATGATTTTCCTTGTCTCCAGTGTCAAGGAAATAAGACCCTTATTCTCTTGAGTTTTAGTTACAGGATGCTTGACTTCCAATCGTGGTTCAGGAATCGGAAAGGTCCCGTCAGGAACTGTGATCTTTGGGGTTTTGTCGAACTCGATGGTCATCATGTTTGCTGTGACTTTCTTTTGCTCTGACTTCACTGTCAGGACTCCGGCGTTGACTAAAGCTTGAATTCTATCCTTGAGGACAAAACACTTGTTGGTAGGATGATGAATCATCCTGTGAAAGAGACAATATTTGGGATCGTTCGTGCGTCCTATTTCATTAGGACGCCGAGCATCTGGCAGCTTCAATTTATTCTCTTTGTGGAGTAAATGGAATATTGTGACCACCTAATCGTCTTTAAAGGAGTACTGTTTCGGAGGAAACTTAAACTCCTGATTATTGAAGCCGTTCTTCTTGGCCTTCGACTGAACATCCCTTGATAATTCGACGGACATAGTCTCTTTGCCTTTGGCTTGAGAAGACTGTGCCATGTCACCACGTCCTTTATTATTCATACCCCATTTGCCTTTGGGGGTGAATGGATCGAACTTTTTAGCCGACTTTTCGGCTATCTCAGCTTGCTCGACCAGTTCTTTTCAGGTATGGGCTTTGACAGCCCCCATGCGAATTTCTACTTGGTCTAAGAAGTTGTGTCTGCATGTCTGTAAGAGCATGGGTAATGGCATCCCTGCTGGGCCCATCAGAGACAAGTTTCTGAACCGCTCGATGTAGTACGGACATATTCGCCCTTCTTCTGTACTGTAGAGAGGAGCTTGTCCATGGTTACCTCGATATCATCCTCATAGAAACGAGAAAGAAATCGGGTTTTCAGGTCGATCCAGGAATTGACAAAGCCCAGAGGGAGACTTCGGAACCAGTCAAATGCTACCCCTTTAAGGTGCCAATGAACAGTCTGGCCATGATAGCATCATTGTTTATAATTACCAGTCTGAGACCGGAAATAGTAGATGTGCTGGTTTGGCGAGCTCTTTCCATCGTACGTATGTAACGTTGGTGGTTTGAACTTTGGTGGGTATGGTACTGAATCCCATTCCAGCGGGTAAGGACGGACTGCTCCTACTTTATTTAGTTCATCCCTCTGAGTTAGGGATGCAATCTGAGCTTGGATGTCTTTAAGAACTTCAGCGTCTAAAGAAGAACTCTCTTTTGACTTCTCAGTCTTTGGTATTCATTGCTAAGATATTCTTCCTCATCATGACCACTCCCGGTGTCATTGTTATTCCGGTTATTAAGGAATTGAGCGAGCATCTGTTGAATGTTGTTCAAAGCTTCTGCTGGGTCTTGAAAGTTTGCTCCTGAGCTTCCAACCGTCGACGAAGATCATCATTATCGTTATCAGCCATATTTGCTGATACTCTATCCGTTCGTGTCGAGCTGACTGTTACCGAAGAGGCATACTCACTGTCTTCGTCCTCTTCATCAGACCATTAGACTAATCCTTTCATTTGTTCTGGTGAGGTTACTGCAGTTGAGGAAGATGGCTGTCCATAACTGTAGGGTATTGCGACCCTAGATCTGGTGTTTCGGAAGAAACCTTCTTCATGTACCAAGACTTCGCCAAGGCCTGGGCTATAATCCGGATCTGGGAAACTGTAGGGAGTGTCATGCGACGCTCGTCTGCCCCTACGCAGCTCTCGTCCGCTTCCGATCATGTTAACAGATAGAGAGGGCAGATCTTGCGATACGCTCCTTTTGCGATGTTTCACCGGAGCTTGCACCGACAGTCGATCAAAAAATGATCGTCGGCCTGGAGGAGTGGCGGGGATTGGTCCTAGCGGCAATGGACTGAGTGGACTGTCACCAACTGACATCCCACTTGTTGACAGCCGGAAGGAGAAGTTTGGAAAGATTCCGACTTTCGTTTGCTTGTCAAGAATTCCCGCAAGTTAGACCCAATTGGGCCTAAACGATCCAGCGCAGAGGCTCTGTTAGATTGCGCATAGAATGACGTCCTGTTCTTTTCATCACCGCAGAGGTAATTAGCACTAAATAGTGCTTTAGCCCTAACTTCGCGGCTAAGAGCCTTGGGAATGTCCTTGGGTGCTGAAGCTGCATAAGCACCGCTATCAACACTTAAGGACGATCCCTTAGCTCCGCTGCGAAGGGCGAGCTTAGTGCTTGATAAACTGGGGAGCGAAGCACGCTGTGGTGTGCTTTATCCGCTATGTTGCTACGAAGGTGATTAGCCCTAGATAGTGCTTTGGCTCTAAATTTGCGGCTAAAGTTTTGGAAATGCCCTTGGGCGTTGAAGCTGCATAAGCACCGCTATCAGCACTTAGGGGCAATCCCTTAGCTTCGCTGCAAAGAGCGAGTTTGAGTTTAGCACACTGTGGTGCTTTGGTTCCAACTTCGCGGCTGTGAACTCCATGCGTACCCTGAGGTACTGTGCTTGGCACACCATCGGTAGCTTCGCTCATAAGAACGAGGCTGGCGCGAGGAGTTACTGCTCCTGAATTAGGCGAAGGCATCATCGCCGTTGTAACTTCACGGCTGATAGTCTCGTCGAAGCAAGCAGGCATCTTGTCTTTTTCCTCGCGAGAGAGACGAACTTGTGGCGTAGCTACGCCTGAAGCTTCATACAGAGCCTTCTGCTTTGGCCTCCACATCTGCTTTGAAAAAGGAGACTTAGGTTCGCAGGGAACCTGACTAGCCACACGCGAGGCTGGGAGGTGTTGGAAGGATCTGCTTCCGGTTTCTGCTCAAAACCTTGGCCATCGAGACCTTTCTATGCTTTCGTGCATGGAGCATTAGACCACCCCCAGAGAGGAGTTCTTCGAATTTTCCTTGGTCGAAGTGAACGACTAGGTTTTCGAAGGTGACAGGCTGAAGATTCTGACCCTTGCATTGCGGGCCTGCTTCCTTGTTGCGCCAGAGGACCGTGGTAGGCTCGTAGAGAGCCTCATCTGTCTCCACAGAGACTTGCTTCGAAGATTTTCTTGAATTCAGAAGTAGACCCGAAGGTCTGTTCGTCGCATTGCAACACTGATTCTCAACAGTGGAGAATTCGATCCCCAGCGGAGTCGCCATCTTTTTTTCCATTGATTTTACAAAGGGGAAAACTTACAAAAAGGGGTCGAGAAGCTAAATTACAAGTAACACAAAAGATTACAAGTAGATCTCCTCTGAGATTCTGGAGAAGTGTGCCGATAGGAGTCTGGTCAGCGCGCGACCACTTTGTCCCTTTGACGATGCGATCGATGGGATTTCCTTCTCGCCTGGTTCGGGGAATCAGAGAACAGAAGGTTGGTAGAACCCTCTTGTTACTTCTCAAACTGCCTCCGCTTGGGAATTCCTTCTCGCCTGGTTCGGGGAATCAGAGAACAGAAGGTTGGTAGAACCCTCTTGTTACTCTCAAACTGCCTCCGCTTGGGAATTCCTTCTCGCCTGGCTCCGGAGATCCTTGAGAGGGAGGAAGATCTTAGGGTATCAGCACCCTGATTAGAGAAGCAGTTCTCTGAATTCTTGGAAGCAAGAGAATAGGTCTCTGTTTAGCCATCTCTCTCTGTTTTTCAGCCTCTGCGCCTTGTGCGTGTTGTCTGTCTCCGTGTGCCCCTGATGGGCTATTTATAGGGAGAGCAAGGGTATAATTGTCCCTTGAAAATCTGAAAAACAAATTGAGTCAATCTATTTAAATCTGAAAAGTAGCCTTGCCGCGAAGCTAGAATCAGCTTCTGTGAAGTTAGGAATAGCAGGTAGCGTCGATCTCCTGATTTGTTTTGATTCTTTCCAAATAACTGAAAGATCTCTCCTGATCTTCTTACTTGTTTTAGGAGAGTCAAGAGATTATGGTAAATAACTACCAAATTTGATCTCAGATTGATCTCGATTAGATTTGATCTTGAATAGATTTATCTCATCTGGAGATTTAATCGGTCAAAGGTGACCACAAATGACCCGCAGCGGAGCTGCCGCGTCGAGCTCGCAGCGGAGCTGGAAGGAGCATCTGGCGAAGTCAGAAGAAAGCTCTTCAGCGGAGCTGGATAAACATCTGTGGTGAAGCTACCGAACATCCTTCTGCGCGGTTGTGTGTGGCTTCGAGCGAAGCTAACTCTCTGCGGAGTTAACTGAGCGCTTCAGGCGAAACTGTAAGTTAGCTCATTGATAGAGCTTTGAACAGCTTCAAGGCGAAGTTGGACAAACTTAGCCTCTCAGGTGAGGCTATCCCTTCGGGCTCATGTGATGCTAAGTGTTGAGCTAACCTAGCATCTTAGACCTGCTTAGGTCTCTTCAAAGACAATATGGGCTCATTGTCTGCTTCACTGGATCATTAGAGTTCAAGTCGCTGATTTGTCCCTCGGAGATGGGTAAAAACTAGTCGTCAGCTTGTCTGCCACTTGTCTTTTGTAAATGTCAAAAGTTTAGACATTGTTCAGGCCAGTCAGGAATCTTGTCTTTTAGAGAGTGTCAACAGGCCTATTATAGACGAGCCATAAGGCTTATAATTAATGGCATAAAAATCAAGGCCGTCAGCCTTAATTCCCGCACGGATATCAAATCCAGTGCGCAGGTGACACGTGGATTGTTGCTCCTGGAATATCCAAAGTCACGGTTCCCCAACTGTCAACGCCGACTTGGCATTTAAAGATCCAACGAGATCTCTAAGATTGATTGCATGCGACGCTTTAAAAGCTGAGAGTCGCGTCTGGATGAGCTAGAGCCGCGTCTCAATCACAAACCCAGACAGCCTGAGTTTATCATTCGCACGTCTTTCTTGATGAGTCGGAACTGCGTCTTCATCAACAATGCTGAGTCGCGTTTCTCTTGTTCGCGTCTCCACTACAAAACGAGAGTCGCGTCTCAATCACAAACCCAGTACAGCCTGAGTTTATCATTCGCGCGTCTTTCTTGATGAATCAGAACTGCGTCTTCATCAACAGTACAGAGTGTGTTTCTCTTGTCCGCGTCTCCACTACAAACGAGAGTCGCGTCTCAATCACAAACCCAGTACAGCCTGAGTTTATGATTCGTGCGTCTTTCTTGATGAATCAGAACTGCGTCTACATCAACAGTGCAGAGTCGCGTTTCTCTTGTCGCGTCTCCACTACAGACGAGAGCGCGTCTCAATCACAAACCCAGTGCAGCCTGAGTTATCATTCATGGCCGCGCACTAACAAAACGACTAAGGACTGCGTTTTCACAAATAGTCAAGGGTTGCGACTATGAAAGCTTAGTTCATCCAAGCAACAAAAGGTCGCGTCTCTTCAGCAAAGTGAGTTGCGCCTATTCAACAGAGCGAGAGCTGCGTCTTCACTTCAAAGACCGCATCCTTTCAAAAATCGCGTCTTTTCAGCAAAATAAGAGATGCGTCTCCACTTCAAATGAGGTCTGCGTTTTTAAGGCACAGGACCTTTACATCTACAAGACTTGCATTCAGTCTTCGCTTCTGCAATCAGTTAAACAGTACACACTGGCATAAGTAGACGAATTGTTTACTCCCGGTTCAACAGTACACAACAACCAGTTCAGAGCACTGAGGAGGTCTGGACTGCGTATCTAGACACTCACGATGATCATCTCTGATAGCTTCAAAAGGTTTTACAGTACACTCGCGAAGACCACATTCCAGACATGATCAAGTTCAGAGCATCTCAAATGATTGTCAGTCTAATTATGAGAAGCATGAATTCAACCAAAGTCCAAAGTATTTCGAAATCTGTTCTAGTCAACTGCGGAATATCGAAAACTTTGGAGGGGGTTCTGTAGGACTGTCCAAAAATCACTGAGGATAAGTCATCAGAAAGCAGAGTCCAAACTTCAGACGTAAGGCTAATCATAGCCACTAGCGCAGCACTAAGACGCGACCCTCGACCCGCGTCTCAACATCACTGCAATGACCAAGACGCGAGAGTCGAAACCCCGTTGTCTCAGCATCACTGCAGTAACATCACTACAGTACTAAGACGTAACGGTTGAAACCCGCGTCTCTGCTTCACTGCAATGGTCAAGGCTAGAGCTTGAAACTTGCGTTCAGCCATCTGTGCAATACCAAGACGCAGAGCCCGAAACCCGCGTTTCACACAAAACTTGACGCAGAATTTAAAGCTCGCGTTTCAACCAAACGCGAAGCTCAAGCAGCAAAACGCGAGGTTCGAAGCCCGCGTTTCAACTACAAAGGAACCCTGCATCTCGGTTATAACTGCCCTCATTACTGGGTCAATTACTGCCACGTAATGAGGGAGTTAACCCCATTATAGAGAATTTTTAGGGGACAGTTTTACCTCCTGAAATCCCTATAAATCGCTCAATTCGCTGTTGAAGAGGGGTCGGTCGATTTTTAGAGAATCTGGCCAAAGTTTCTAGCTGAGAAATACTTAAGAGTTCAGTTCTTCTAACAACTGCTGAGTACAAGTTTGTTCTTGCCTCAAGTCTCTTTGAGATTTTATGGACAGGAGTTATGCTACTCTGTCTATAGTCCGAAGAGAAGATTCCCAAAAGATTGTGACGCTCAACCGGTCAACGGAAAATAAGATTCATTTTCAACCGCCACATCAAGAACCCAGCATTAAATAAAGAGAAGATTTGAGCTTGAAATATCTTCTCTCTCTTGTAATCGAAAGTTTTGGGGATTGTTGTAAACTTTCTTTACAGTCAAATAAAAGAATTTACACGCCCCCAGAATTTTCCCCCATCAAACAATGCCATCACACACACAACGCATGCACGTCATGCACATACAATTTCTAGCAAATTGATTAAATTTCTTGAAATGTTGATTGTGCAAAGATGCTAGTGATTCATGGGGGATGCTATTAATTTCACCCTTTTTTTTTGTTTCACCGAATGTTATTAGGGACTTTTACGTAATTTTGGTTGAAATCTTATAATTAGTAGTTGTTTTTGTGGTTAATTTTACTTGATGTCTTTTTACTCCCTGTTCTTCACTTTCTCATTCTTTCAAAGGTAGGTTGATTCTATTTCCCTTTTATGACGATTTTCTCTTCTTTTAATTTTTCGTCGAGCAGGCACCATTTTCCTTGATGCTGCCACCTGAGTGTTTGGCTGCTTGAAAGCTTCCTGTGCATTGTCTCCGACCCGAGTTATCACCTCAAATTTACAGAACAGTCTCAATCTTGTTGTGTCATACTAACTAAAAACCAATTACTTTCCTTTAATCTTTACTTGATGGGGCATGTCAAATAATATTGTCTAGCTTTGCTTTCTGATCTTAAGTTTTGGATGCTTCTATTTCCTTGGGCTTATTAAGAAATATGCTTGGTGTTATTAACAAATAAGTAGAATGTATGTTGAAGCAACATGAGTTGCTTATGATGTAAAGAAAAATGTGGTTCTGATTATAGTGTTGTTATGTAATAATACTTTCCTGTAGCAATCTTTAGAGAGGAAAAGAGTAACTAAATCAAAGACCAAACAATGTTAGATTATTTCAACAATACATTCTATTGATTGTTTCAACTAGTAAGGCAAGGCATATGCTTTATGGATTTGCTTTTGGTAAAATCATTACCCCCAATAAAAGCACCAAACAACGTTTCTGCTAAGAGTGAACTGATCTGTTAGATATTACAGGCACATCAATTGTTTTGGTCAATTTTCATAATTTAGAGAAAATTCGAGCTCATCAAATAGGAACATAAAAGGAAGTAAATTTCTGTATGACATAATATTAGTGATTCTGCCTTTTCATAGTGCACTATGTGAAGACCCATAAGAAATATCGGCAATTCATTACTTTAAAAGGAATTCGGCCTTAATAACTAGTATATTATTTCAATTTAAGATATATTTGGTAACTTTCTATTCCTAGCAACTAGTTTATAGATGTCTTGAAATATTATACATTCAGAGCTCTATTTCTTTTATTCTTTTTGGGAAAATTCTATCAATTTCTGCTCCTTCTAAGCTTTTTGTATTTGTATATAACTATATATGTCCTATTACTATCGAGCTTTTGTAAGTGTCTTGAAATATTAAATTTTCAAAGCTCCACGCTTTTGTTAGGGAAAATTTCCACCCAAGATGGTATTATGCACTTTGACCAAAATTATTGGTTCTGAGATGTTTTCAGGCTCTTAATTTGTTTCATTTAAATTCACAGGAAAACACTGCTAGTGTATGTAACATGCACTGGGAGCACTCTCGAGGCTGTATGTGTGCTTAAAGGTAGCTAGCTATGTTCTTTTTATAGTAGGCTTTTGACAAGACATTTGTTCTGATAAACTTTCCAACATATGTTTTCTGAATTTTATGATAGATTATAGCCACCATTCTATAAGTTTTCTATTTTTGCGGAAACTCCCTAGGATCTTTTTGTTTCATTCTTCTACCAAACCCTTCAGCCCCAAATTGCTTTCTTGTTGAAGGTGGAAGGTGAAATGGACAGGAATGATTTTCTATATAGGCTAAGGTAATATATTTGTAGGAGTTACATATTTTGGAGGATATGGGGTTTCTTATTTAAAAACTTGGATAAAGGGCTGGGAGAGAACTTCTGTAGTCAAATTTCTCTCAAGCTCGACTCTAGAAAGCAATTATTACATCCTAACTAGTGGCTGGCGCTTGGAAATGGAACCAATCTGGAGTACAGTTATGATTTTTTATTTTAACCGAGGGGAGCAGTAATAGTAACTTTGTGGTGTGGCCTCGATTTT
>JAVJIF010019299.1:0-84337 GCA_038442645.1 Agave tequilana | reverse complement strand
TTTTCATAATATTCCCATATACATAAACATTATATTGATCTACAGATTATCATCACCATCTCCAAATTCTTGAAAATTTTGGCAGCACTTCCTCTGTAATACAGAGTTTACTTGATACACTGACACAAACAGTTCTATATTCTCATCAACCAGATATGTATAAACAATATCACATGCAGTGGTATATCACAATTTCGGCTTAACATCGCCTACTTAAAATCTCACACATTTATCACATGGATACAACACAGGATAACAAAATCAAGGACTTACTTAAGAATAATCTCCTTGGTATCACCATCTAACATAAGCCAACCCAAGATGATACCATAAGAACTTATACACAAGTCTACATATAGACGTCATTGAACTAAATCACGTACATGCAACTATTCAGTCTAACTATAACATCAACTCTATGTACAAGCATATGACCACATTACTTAATCACAAATCAATATAGAAGCTTGATAGGCCCACACAATGAATGTTGTGCACCCTTTTTGTGCCCTACTCTTGCCTTTAGCTGCTATTTATCCTTGGCTTGCCCTGAAAAATATGAAGCTATGGGGGGTGAGCTCGACAGCTCAGTGAGTGGATTCAAATTTCATTCATAATTGTAGCATGGCATTAACGATGTATAGTATTCGTTATACATGAAATTAAGGTGAATGTGGCACATGAAGTATGTGATACCGAATGCTTCTACTTGATTGTAATTTACTTTCAGTTACTGTTCATTGATGCTGATAACTGTACACATGACCAGTATCAGATGTCTTCACTATCATATACAATAACACATTTAACATACCCTTAGTGTCACGCACACACACATACATATATGTCACACATAGCAATTCATTCTCAATCATTTGTAAAGTTGCATATATACGTATCTTAGCACCGTCTTCGCACTCCGCCCGTGCAATACGGGTCCCTTCCTCCATATACATACACATATTTATATAGCACCGTCTTCGCACTCCGCCCTGCATACGGGTCCCTTCCTCCTGATATGTACACAATTTTACATATAGCACCGTCTTCGCACTCCGCCCTGCATACGGGTCCCTTCCTCCTGGTATATACATATACATCTAAATGCACACAATATCGGCACATTCAAATTTCATAAGACTCATGTATAAAGCACATCATTTCCTATATGGAATGATGCTCTCAATTAATACTTGCTCGTTACCTTGTATTCTTATGCAATATCTGCACAATTGTCTTAGCCAAGCATATCACATGTATATATATATACAAAATCAAATAACATACACCAATCATTTCATGTCAACCATAATGAATTCTATTCCGTAACATGCATGTCCATGCCATTGTACACGATACTTCAAAATGCAAGCCGCATATGCAATTAGATAAAATGCTAGGTCAAACAAATTATTATCCATATTTGCAATTAGGTATAATGCAATCCAATTTATTAAAAACCCCACTCACCTTCAAGTCGAGCATTCTTACAGGTTCGTACGGAGCACCGCCTCGTGTTTCCTTTCCGAATAACCACATTGGACACCGACATGCCAATCCCCCTATTTGATAGTAGCAAACAACATTACATATATAACTCTTAAATGAATATCAAGTGGATTACAATGTTCTTGTAGAAGAGACTTATTTTACAATTACGTATTGCTAGCCTCTTACCCTTGAAAGTATACCAACATGATTATCATGGCCATGTCATGGTTTCTAACACAATGATATGTTTCTAATTAATACTTTCATGGAGTCCAATACCCACCCCAATTCTTACTATTAAAGCAATATCACATAGCCACATTCCATTAAAATATTCTTGCCCACAATAATCATTTAATTAATAACCTAACCCAACAAGTTCTCACCTTCATTCGGAGAGTTCTTCGCAAATCTTTTAGCTTCCCCATGAACCCAAACAATGATCTTATTCAAGAGATCATCAAGATATCTTTTAGTACTAGATTCACCAATAACCTTGAAGGTTAATACTATTTACATACAAATATTCTTCTAAAATTTAGATCAGAATTTTATCAAAGGCTTGGATAAACTCACCTTAAAAATTCAGATCTAGGGTTGAATTTCACCTCCCCAAAACATGGATTTTCCATAGGGGAAGTCCCCTTTTTCCCCCACCCTCAACCCCCCTTGCTAAGGAGTCGCGGCCGGCGGCCTGTGCGTCGCGGCCGGCGGCTCGTGCGTCGCGGCCGGCGGCCTGCGCGCCGCGGCCGGCGCTGGCCGTGGCCAGGCCGAGCTGGCCGCCCCCATTCCGTCCCCCAACGCTCCTCCATGACTCCTCTCTTGAGGGTAAATAAGAATGGGAAGTGGAGAGAAAAGCTTAGAATTCATTTAGAGGGGAAGGTGGATTCTAGGGTTTCTAAGATGGGGGTTTGAGAGGTTGAAGAAGATGGGAGATGAGAAATTTGGGCTGAAAACTAGAGATCTCACTTCAGCCCTAATTACAAGTTTGCCACACTCCCATCTCTTTCCAAGTGGCTATTGCACAACTCAAGGGCATCCTAGCCCTTCATCAAGCCCTTACATGCTCACCTACCCTCTCCACTAACATGTATTTTGATTAAACAATGGGTATGGTTGGTGGGGGGTAAGTATATACCATGCATAAATATTTTCATGTATTTGAATATGAGACACATTGTACATACATGGTTATTCCTTACATTAATCCTAGATATATTTACATCTCACTTATTTGTGATAATTTATTGACACCAATTTCTCACTTGATCATCAAGGAAAAACAAATATATATATATATATATATATATATATATATATATATATATATATATATATATATATAATATATATATATATATATATATATATATATATATATATATCAAGATTTTGCGTTCTGCAACACTAATCCATAATTAAAGTACGCCGAACATTATAGTTATCAGTCCCAATTATCCGGCATTAACTCATGACTAAGGATTAAAAATATTCTTTAGGAAAAGAACTAAATAGAAAAAATTCGGGATGTTACATGAAGGTTATTGATACCAATATTGAAAATGTTAGTATTTTTCAAAACAAAATATTTTTCTTCAAATAGAGTGGGAGTAAGATACTAATTGAAAACAAATACAATTGAAAGATAAATCAAGATTTTTTCTCCCCCTTTTTGAAATACCAATAAACTAATGCATAAGCTTATAAAGATACTAATTATCATTAAGAATTAAATCAAGCTTAGCTAAAAATTTGTGCTATAAAGAATATGTGTAAATATTTTTAAACTTAGCACAAGAAATCATATATATATGTATGTATGAGCAATTTAATACTAATTGAAATTATGATGCAAACATATATATAAAATATGAGTATAAAAAAATGATATAGCAAAGAAAATCATGTATAACTCATAACAACCACCCAATCATACACATGTTTAAAAGGATATTCATTAAGAGCATACAAGACATGCTCGCCCAACCAACCGCTCTTGTAGAGTAAAAGTTTTCAAAAATATTATTTTGAAAATAATTTTAGTATGAGTTGAAAACTCTACCAATTGAAGAATAAAGACTAGTTTAAAAGTAATTTTGAAAACTAGTACGAAATTTCTCAAGTAAAGAATAAAACAAATATATATTTCATAAAATATGTTAGATATACAATAATTGACACTCAAAGAGTTATGAAGCACAATGATCCTCATGAATCTAAAATCATGAGTAAAAAAAGATAGAGTGTACAAAGATCATGTAAGAAACATATATACGGAGATAAAACAATGAAGCTCAATCAAAACAAATAAATTCCTTTTATGAAATCATCAAACATGAAAAATTCAATTTTTATCAAAAACTAAATAAATTTCAAGGCATATGTATGTTTTGTCAAAAACTAAAGCATACATATTTAACCCAAACATAAATTGAGTCCATAAACGACTATATGGCATAAAATGCGAGTGACTCAAGGATAGAACATGTATATCTAATAGTTTTGACAAAATTTACATATACATAAATCTAAACAAAAAAAACATGTACAAAACTAGATAATACAAGTGAAGATGTAAGAATCATTAAAATAAGATTATACAAGTACCCATAATGAGTACAAATGAGTAATGAAGCATTAAAACATAACAATCAAGTGTAGCTCACTACTTGTATAAGTATAAAAACAAATTTTAATGAAAACTACATCTAAACATGTAATCAAAACATGAAGTGCACAAAACATCAAAACATAGAAGATGAAATCATTAGTGTAAATGTAAGTGTTATTAAAACTAGGATATATACAATAGCTAAACTATAGTGAGAACACAAAGATGTACGTCCACATAAACATTGGTATATCTCAAATACTATCTATATATATCACAAGTCTAATAGGCATTGCATTTAAACATAATGAGCATGAAAACCAATATATGCTAAAAATCATCAATCTAAAAACATGAAGCATATAAATATAAATAAGAAGTTAGAGATAGTTACGAAATCAAATGAACTAATCTCTATATCTCTAAAAACATGGTGGTCCTCTCCACCAAAACTTCCTTGATAGTGATGCATCCAGTGCTGTATCTATTTGGCTCAAACGCATCCACCACCAAGGCACTAAAACTCTCACGTCTTATCAGAGCCCATACCTACATCAAAAGAAATAGGAATGACTTTTTGCACCCAAATTTTCTTGGGTCCTCCGAGTTTAGCACCTTTCCTAACCCAAGCATGATTACTTGTAAAATTTGAAATATTTAATCTATCATAATAAAATTCTGTAAGGTGCCCCATACTGCATAATGTGTACAAGTGTACACATTAGCATACCAAGAATCATGTGTGTGAGCATGATGAGCATGTGTATGCCGTGGAGGGTGTGCATGCATATGTGGAACATGTTTCTTACAAAATATGGACTCCAACCTTTTGTGGTTCATGACACAATAGCTTAAAGTGGAGCCCAAACAATCAACACTCTTCTTCAAAATACTAATATCATTATCAATGGAAGAAGAAGTGGTTGCATTCTTAATAGAAGAAGTTGAACCAATAGAAGAATCTACACTCTTCTTCAAAACACAAATTTTGCAAGGTGGCACGTGCGTCCACAATGTGTACAAGTGTACACATTAGCATACAAAAATCATGTGTGTGAGAATGATGAGTACGCATATGCCGTGGAGGGTGTGCATGCATATGTGGAGCATGTTTCTTGCGAAATATGAACTCCAACCTTTTGTGGTTCATGAGAGCTCAAACAATCTACACTTTTCTTCAAAACATAAATATCATTATCAATGCAAGAAGAAGTGTTACATGCATTCTTAATATATGAAGTTGAACCAATAGAAGCATGACAAATATGGAAACCAAAATCATTTTTCAAAGAATCTTTTTCAATAGAAATGCATTCTAACTCTTTTGACGTCAAAACAATTTTATTTTTCAAAGAATCGTTCTCTTTTAAACAAAATCAAGTTTTAAAGACAAAACCTCATTTTTCTTCAAAACATGATCAAAATCATTTTTATTTTTCAAAATTTCATTTTTTCAAAACAAGATCAAGTTGGGTTTTCAAGGAATATCTTTCTCTTGAAATCTCAACTCTCTCTTGTAAAATCATATTAATTTTGAAACAAGTGTTTTATTTTCTTTTCTTAATTTAAAGCTCTTGCTTTTTAAAGTTTGTATTTTGAAAGCAAGTTTTCACAAAACTTAGAAAGCTCTTCATTTAAAGAATGAGCATCCATGCCATTATGATAATTGGAAGAGCTAGCACTATCATCTAAATGAGTGTCTGAAATTACCTTAAGAGAGTCATTCCTTGAACCATGAAGCAAGTTTGATCAGACTCATCTCTTTTTGGCTCTCTCTCTCTCCAAACTGTGTTGAGCTTGTTTCTTGGGAGAGGCCAATGTGTTCTACACTGCAAAAGCAGAATCACAATGAGAATCAAAGAAAGATAATCTTTGCTAAGTGTGTGCTTTAGTGCCTCCATGACTTGTGCATTAGCCTCTAGGTACTTGTTATTATCAAAATATGATTTCTTGATAGTGGCAAGATAAATATGCAATTGTAGGGCTCTTAACTATGAACTCATTTTAAATTTTCACATATCTATATTAGAAGAATCAAATATAGGTAGAGCAAGATAATCCATGATGCAAACTAATATGTATGCAAAGCAAATATATAGATTAGCAAATGAGGATCACACTCCTAGGTGGTTAAACCGAATATCAGGAGCGCTAGCTCTGATATCAATTGAGTGTACACCTAGAGGAGGGTGAATAGGTGTAGTGATAATCTAGTGACAAATGATGCGGAATTAAAAACTAATTGCTAACACACTATGTGTAACTAAAAGTGAGTCTGAATTCTCCATGAAGGGCTCTGGGACTACTCCTCACTATTCCTCTTAATAAAGAGTTGAGGAGTTTCAATAGCTCTCTTGATTGAACACAAGTGTGAGCACACAAACAATATCTAGCATGTATATGAATGAGCAATAATACCAATGCAAGCTACTAAGAGATGAGAGTTGAGAGATAAGATCCAAAAGCAAAAAGAGGATATGTTTCGAGGTTCGAACCAGTGCTCTACGTCCCCTCCTTCACACAGAAGGATTTCCATCCACTAAGGATCTTCCACAAGGGACTTCCGCCAATGAATTACAAATACAAACTAGAATACACAACTTCAACTCTCACACCTCTACACAAGAAGGTAGTGATTGAGAAAAATAGAGATATAGTTTAAGGGTTAGAAGGATGTTATCTGAATGGATGTGTGTTTCTGTCTTCCATAATATATCTGTGGTAGCAAGGGCTATGTAGGTCGAATCTACAGGGAAGAATGCGATAGAATCTTTTCGGTACGATTTTCTCTAACAGTTTGCTTGGAAAAAAAGGATATTGGTTGTAAGAAATAGGTTTAATCAAGCAAAAAGAATTATAGTCTACTAATTATCTATCACAACCAAAGTATTATTCTAAAAGAGTGAACATCATATTGAATAAAGAATTATCTACCCTACGATTTTGATTGAGAATCAAGAAAGATGAATAACAATGTTGTAAACCCCAATTAATGTGCACTAATAAAAATCAAACTATAATTCATCCTAATTTCAAAGCATAGAATAAGAAAAGTCTACTTAAAATTATGCTATCAAAGTATTTAGACATGAACTATGAATAACCATTTAAGAAGTACAAATCAAATTAGTTAAACTCAATTATTAATTTATCTTCAAGAATACCAATTCAATTCTAGGGTTTCTAACAAGCATAGATGCCAATCAATTCATCCTTCAAATTAAACTTAAATTGATCAAGAGATTAGCAAACTATAAGTTTTAATTAGTTATTCATATTCTATTTTTATTTTCAATTTTTTTTATTATGAATAAGAAAGGTTGCATGAAAATTAAAGGAAGAAAAACAAATAAGCGAAAGCAAAAAAATAAATTGAATTGCAAAATAAGAAAAGTAAAAAGAATAAAGAACCTTTTTATTGGATGTCACCGGCTAATTACAAACTATTCTCCTTCTTTAATAATCTTCTTCTCTAAATAACAAAAATGAAATAATACAAAAAATTTGGATCTAAGGGAAATCCTAAGCTTGAGCTTCTGAGAGCTGCCCTCCTCTGTTACTCTGTAGGGGTATTTATAAGAGATATAGGAAGTAGAGTCTCATTACAACTCTCCCACGAAAACACATAGCCAGTCTTATCAAATGGCCGCGGTTTCGCGGCAATAGCGTGGCTAATGGCCACGCATTTTCTTGCGTGATATCCTCTGGTCCATTCATCTGGGTTCCTCCTTCTAGATTTTGTCTGCAGACCCTCTATCTTGAGAACTTGGGATAACTTGGGAAGCAAGTTATCAAAAATCTGAATTTTGAAAAGGATTTATTCCCTTTATCTTTATCTTTGTCTTGTAAACAACTAGGTTTGAGTAAAAGTCCATCCCATCTTATCTTTTTCCTCCTCCTTTTAGTAATTAGGAGTTCTATTTTATCCTTCCTCTTCCTCTCTTAGATTTTAAAATCCAAGTTTAGATTAGGTTAGATAATATAGAAACTTCTAAATTATTACAATTAATTTTGCATGTGGGCTTGTAGGCTTTTTGGGCTTCAATTGGGTTTTATTTCTTTATTGTTTTAATTACTCAAGGCCTGCACACATTAAACAATAAAACATTAGTAGTAGTACTTAATAAAAGAATAAATAGGGAAATATGATGGTAAATGTGATGATAAATATGCACTTTTTACTACCTATCACACCCCCACACTTATCTTTTTGCTCGTCCTCGAGTAAAAAATAAAAAGAAAAAGAAAAAGAAAAACTAATATATCCTAACTCACTTTCGTAGGCATCACGGTTGTACTTAGCACGTGCAACAAGCCGTTAAATCTCTAGGTTACCCCTAGAGGACGAGTGTTGTCTCGTGAGGGTTTTCAGCGGATTACACCCACAAAATCCATAAAAGAAAATGTTGATGATTAATTTTTTTTAATTTTATTTTGAAAAAGAAGAGAAATATTTGAAATATATTTGAGAAAACTAAACAATCTATAAGTTTTAGGATTATCATTTTTATTCATTCTTGAACTTAGTCTTTATACAATAATTTGTTATCAATTTTAGGTAAGGATTAAGATTGAATTTTTGTATAGTCTTTTTCATTACCCTAAGACATATGCATCCTTGTGAACATGAATCTTTACTAGAGATTCTTTAACTTGGACTCCCATGCCTCTTTATTATTATTTTATATATATATATATATCTATTTTCTTAAATATGTATAACTCATCTAATTTTCTTTTGTATACGTATCAAGGCTTCTTGAGGCCCTCATACCTAACTAATTGACTATTAGATGTGTTAGTACATATATAGATAATATTTCTTAGTTTTCTTGGGCTTTCTAATTCACCTATGTAGCGAGCCTAAAGACGGTGGCTCCCAAACCGATCAGTTTTAGGGCACCGGGTGAGAAAACACCCCACGGATTTAAGGACTCAAGTGAACTAGGCCACAAAATCAAGGTCTTAATTTATAAAATCACCTTTATACGTGAATATTTATGCTTCTTGAGGCACATGCATCTAGCTTAATTAGTGATCTTTATTATATTTTTTCTGTATTTTATTCTTTATAAGGCACAAGAATTTTTGTCTTAGAATCCTAGATGTGGAAGTGTATTAGGAATGCACATTTCATTAAGGTAAAAATCAGGACTAATTAATTATTCAATTTTTCCTCCTATACCTAAAAAAATCCAACAATTTATTTTATTTTGACCAAGTTTTTAGAAATCCTAATCATGATTTTTCTAATTCTTAAGATAAACTTGGATTTCTTTCAAAAGATAAAAAAAAATTTATTATTTTTTTAAGAATTTTTTTATTTTTTAAAGTAAAGAAAATGTTAATATTTTTTTATTTCTTTTTTTAAATAAAAAGAAAAACCTAAGTTATGTTAGACCCTCCCCCACACTTATCTCATGCATTGTCCATAATGTATGAATTAATGCATAGATGCATGAAAAGAAGAAAGGGAAGAAAATATTACCTTAAAGTAGTGGTTCCGGTGGTGGTCTGATTGATCCACGAAATGTGGCACAATCGGATTTTTGTGGAATTCGGAGGAACCCACCAGAAACCTCTTTAATATAACCCACTAAAATGATGTATATATAAACAATTTTTATTAAAAATTTATCCCTATCTAATTTCTAAATTCCATAATTAATTTCGGAGTCAATTTTGTCAACCGCCTTGTCCCAAAATGAAGTGTGAAAATATGGAATGATTGACTTGGACTTAGTAAGTATGGGAACTAACACCGACTCAGGAAATTGACTTAAATCAAGTAAAGGTTCAAGAATCGAGATTGGTTGAGGAAGTGGGTCCAAATCAAAATGTTGAAACTCAAGTCCACATTCATTTTCCCACAATAGAATGTAACTTAATATTGGTAATGCAAGTTCAAGAACGACAGATGTGGGAATCAAAACTGACTCTATAATATTACTCAAATCGGGTAACAAAATAAGAGTTAATATTGATTCGGAAATTTGAACTGGATCATAAAATTGAGAATCTAGGTCACATTTCTCATTGAGTTCAATTTCATAAAAATGAGAACTTGCCAATTTATCAATGGGACTTTCAAAAGTATGAAATTGGTCAAGTTCAATATGATGATCATAAAAGATGGGCGATTCAGTTTCATTATGAATTACCACAGGATCCAATGTTGACTCGGAAAAAAATTGAAATCAGGTGAAGACACCAGAGTCATAATTGAATCAGGAAGTAGAATTGAATCACTAAGTTTAGGTTCATGATCATATTCATTCTCAAGTTCAATTTTAGGAAATGAAGAACTTGCCAAACTGTCAATGTCATTTTTGAAATTTGGAGTTTGGGACAAGTTCAAATGATTGTACTGAAATGAAATCTTGTTTTTCAAAACAACATGACTCTTCAGCTCTAACAGAATGGTTAGCGACATAAGAAATGGTCAAACGGTGAGAATGGAGAGTTTGGACCATTAGATCTATGTCATGATTACAAGCGATTTTAGCCTGAGTCATGGCTTCAAGCATCTTTTCATAGTCGATTGGTTCATCGTTTTGTTGTGATTGGACTTGAAAAGATGAAGTATTGTTGTGAAATTTGTGGTGAAATTTGTGAGTCCGTCAGATTTTGTGATTGTTGCTTGGACTCACGCATACTCATTTCCAAGATTGATGGTTTTCCATTTGTGATTGTTGCTTAGAGTCATGCATACTCATTTTCAAGATTGATGGTTTTCTATTTTGAACTAGTGGAACTGAGTATGAATCTTGGAAATATTGTGGAGAAGGTGGATAAGGAGGACAAGTTGGCTGAAAATTAGACTTGGGGAGGTGAATCTCCATTGACTCTATGAAGAGTTGAAATTATTTTGAAAATTATGGTCATAAGATTGGGGGCATGGGTTATATTGATTCGGATAAGACCACTCCGTCACACTTGGTTGGTTAAAGGTATGATATACCGAGTTGGTAATATCTGAAAAAGAGGTCGGGGTGTAATATGGATTACCGTTAAAATTGAAAAAATTGTTGTTATAAGCCATATCACACAACAAAGAAAAACAAATAAGCAAACAAATAAAAAGAAAAAATATCTAATCTAAGTTAGGGTAAACTTGGACCTAGACGACTCCTAACTTTAGACTGTCTTTAGGAGATATATTGTCGACCTTAACCACAAGTTAATTAGCCAGGTAGGTGGCAAGATTGGTGGGAGATTATCCGTCAAAGACGTTCCTTAATTAACTAACCACCAAATTTCGGGCTTTCGGCCCTTAATCCCCTTCCTAGACACCATTTGGCGAGAGTTAATTTCGAACAACTTCCTCCTTCAGCCAATCTCCGAATGAGTCTAAGTTAACCTAAGGCCAGCGTCTAGGCAATTTTTATTTTAGGGTTAGAGCTGTGAGAGCGACGAAGATGATTTGTAGGCCAAGGAAGGGTGATGAAATCCCTACCTTATGTTATTTATGAGTTATGCCCTTAAAGTGATTTAGTGCACGTGTAAAGCAATAGACAAGTATTCACTCAAAAGTAGTAAATCAGCTAAGGGTGCTTCCTAGTCTATATGCAATGCGAACGTATATTGTCGCTAGCACTCTTCACAAAAATTAAGAAAATTTAAATAGACACGTGCCTATGATGTAAGAGTCTAATTTTTTTTAATTAGTCAACTAATAGGTTACTGTTAATTAATTAGCAGTATGCAGGGTGATCACAGAGAAATATATTAAAGTAGTAGTAGGACTTTGCAATTTGTAGCAACCTGCGAAATCTCAGTCAGTAGTTCACTACTACTGCTGCAGAAACGCGGCTATGGCCGCATTTGCGCGGCTAGATAGTAGGCTCTGCTGCTTTGCCTTCTGGGATAGAGGCACAGAGTTGCTATATGTCCTTAGCTGCAGCTATTTTTCCTGCTATCAGATCTTGCAAACAGAAAAAATAAATAAATAATTAGTTTTTTTAGGAGAATATCGTACCGTTCCCTCCCGGTAACGGCGTCAAAATTTGATTGAGAAAAAACAGAGATATAGTTTAAGGGTTAGAAGGATGTTATCTGAATGGATGTGTGTCTCTGTCTTCCACAATATATCCGGAGTAGCAAGGTTATGCGAGTCAAATCCACAAGGAGGAATGTGATAGAAGCTTTTCGGAACGATTTTCTCTAACAGTTAGCTTGGAAAAAGGGATGAAATAGTTTTAATCAAGCAAAAAGAATTATAGTCTACTAATCATCTATCACAACCAAAGTATTATTCTAAAAGAGTGAACATCATATTGAATAAAGAATTATCTACCCTTGGATTTTGATTGAGAATCAAGAAAGATGAATAACAATGTTGTAAACCCTAATTAATATGGACTAATAAAAATCAAACTATAGTTCATCCTAATTTCAAAGCATAGCATAAGAAAAGTCTACTTAAAATTATGCTATCAAAGTATTTAGACATGAACTATGAATAACCATTTAAGAAGTACAACTCAAATTAGTTAAACTCAATTATTAATTTATCTTCAAGAATACCAATTCAATTCTAGGATTTCTAACAAGCATAGATGTCAATCAATTCATCCTTTAAATTAAACTTAGGTTGATCCAGAGATTAGCAAACTATAAGTTTTAATTAGTTATTCATATTCTATTTTTATTTTCAATTTTTTTATTATGAATAAGAAAGGTTGTATGAAAATTAAAGGAAGAAAAACAAATAAGCGAAAGCAGAAAAATAAATTGAATTGCAAAACAAGAAAAGTAAAAAGAATAAAGAACCTTTTTATTGGATGCCACCGACCAATTACAAAGCTATTTTCCTTCTTCAATAATCTTCTTCTCCAAATAACAAAAACGAAATAATACAAAAATTCGAAAGAAAAGCGGATCTAAGGGAAACCTTAAGCTTGAGCTTCTGAGAGCTGCCCTCCTCTATTACTCTGTAGGGGTATTTATAGGAGATATAGGAAGTAGAGTCCCAATACAACTCTCCCACAAAAATACATAGCCAGTCTTATCCAAATGGCCGCGGAAACGCGGCTATGGCTGCGGTTCCGTGGCAATAGCGTGGCCAATGGCCACGCATTTTCTTGCGTGGGATCCTCTCCGGTCCGTTCATCTGGGCTCCTCCTTCTGGATTTTGTATGCAGGCCCTCTATCTTGAGAACTCGGGATAACTTGAGAATCAAGTTATCAAAAATCTGAATTTTGAAAAGGATTTGTTCCCTTTATCTTTATCTTTGTTTTGTAAGCAACTAGGTTTGAGTAAAAGTCCATCTAATCTTATCCCTTTCCTCCTCCTTTTAGCAATTAGAAGTTCTATTTTATCCTTCCTCTTCCTCCCTTAGATTTTAAAATCTAAGTTTAGATTACGTTAGAGAATGTAAAAACTTCTAAATTACTACAATTAATTTTGCATGTGGGTTTGTGGGCTTTTAGGGCTTTTGGGCTTCAATTGGGCTTTATTTCTTTATTTTTTTAATTACTCAAGGACTGCACACATTAAAAAATAAAACATTAGTAGCAATGCTTAATAAAAGAATAATAAGGAAATTTGATGGTAAATGTGATGATAAATATGCACTTTTTACTACCTATCAGGTAGGCACAAAGCCAAGCACAAAGTAAAGAAAGATTACAACTTGGTGATCATAAAGATCACAAACAATCTCTTGGTGATCATAAAGGATCACAAACAAAACATCTCTCACAAACAAGATCCTCGAGAATATATTTGGAATGAAAAGCTAAGGTATGTGAGTGAAATAAAGTGTTTGGAAAAGAAATAATAAAGAAAACACTTGGGAAAATTTCTTGATAGATAATTAAATTGAAGAACAAAACTAAATTCACAAAGCTTAATTTTCTTCGATTTTTTAAAAACTTTAAAACAATAAAGATAAGAGTTTTGCTCAAAAGCTTCTTTTGAAAACTTGTTGAAAATACTACAGAAGATGAGAAATTAGGCTCTTAAAATCTTGTTGAAAACTAGCTTCAAGAACTCCAATTTATAAGGGATCCAAATATAGTCATTGGGGTTCAGAACCAGGCCAGAATGGCCTATCGGTTGACCTCCCGGTCGATCGTTCAACGGTCATATTTCTTACCGAGGTTACCGTTCGACCGCTCGTTCGACCGCCCCCAAGGCTAAGCCTATCGGTGGATCGCTAGGTCGATAACTTGGTCGACCGTGGCAAAAACCAGATAGCAAGGCTCTCTGGATCGGTCGACTGCTCGGTCGACCGGGGCAAATCCAGAGAGCAATCTCTCTGGATCGGTCAACCGTTCGGTCAACTACAAAAGCCTGTGCACATTTGTGCCCGTCGGTCGACCGGTCGGTCAGCCGACAGCAGCCCAAAACCAGCATTTATAGGGATGAATTCTTAGACTTTTAAATACCTATAAATTTCAATAAAATCTCATAAATTTCACAAAAATAAGTTCATGTAAATATTTTAAGTACAAATATGTGTGATAAAAAATAACGCATATTACAAACAATTTGAACTATTTTTGAGACATAAAATTTTAGGCTTAAACCAAAAACTGTATTTTTTAAAAACTTAGATTTTAAAATGGAAATTCGTTTTCTCCAAAACTTGTATAAATACAAAAATAAGATATATGAAATACATTTTAAGCATAGTGTGTATGGATAGAATCCAATACACATATAAATGATATATCTTTTTTTGGACATTAAATCCAAAAATAAGTTTTGATAAAAACAAAACTTAAAATCATGAAATAGAAATATCAAAGTAATTTTTCTAAACATATGAAGTATAGATGTATATGGATGAAATCCAATATGCATTAAACCATATAAACTTTTTTTGGTAAGCTTTATTCATGAAACCAATATATATATATATATGTAATCATGAAAATCAGAAACTCGAAATGAAACGGTTAAACCGAAATGAAAACTATTGAACTTGTGTGTGTGTAAACTTGAGCATATCAAAACTAAACTATCCTTACACAAGATCTAAACAAAACAAACCTAAATACAAGTCTTCTTCTCCAAGTCGACTCGATCCAAATACGATCCATAGAGCTTTACTCCTCTTGAGTTCTAGATGCGATCTTGAAGCGCGAGCTCTTGAATCAACACGTGATAGCTTCAAAACTTGACTTCATATCTTTGTTGAAGCTAAACACCAATAATGATCTTGATTTATATCCAAAACTTAATAACCACAAGATCATTAGTACCATAACTATATGAATTAGTCATCATCAAAACTTGAGTGATGGGCCTTTGGGCCTACATCTTCCCTTTTTGATGATGACAAAACTCATGGAGTTATATATGTATGGATTAAAGATAAGCTTCATAGAAGCTCCCCCTTAACTCATGCATGGCCAATAAGTATAAAGATATTCAATAAAGTGCATAAACAAAAACACACATATATATGCATAAACATTGATAAGCATGCATATATATATATATATATATATATATATATATATATATATATATATATATATATATATATATATATATTAGTAAACATAAACATATATCCGTAAACAAAAACAACACATGCATATATATACTTTTAATTGGTATTCATATATATAAGTAAACATAAACATATATGCATAAACAAAAACAGCACATGCATATATATAAACTAATCTTTCTCTCCCTTTTTGTCAATGTAACCCCCTGCTCCATGATGTACGTATCACAGTATCAGTACGCGATACGACGTACAAATTGATTTGACCTTTATATTAGTCAAATTGTGCCGATTTTAGTTTCAGATATTATTTTTCAATATTTTAGATTTTTTAGCATTTTCTGGAATTTGTCTGAATTATTTCGGAAAATCTCCGCAGTCAGTGTCGACCGATACCGATAATCGGTTCTATGATTTTTAATTCACAAATAGAGTTAAATTTAGAGAATTTGCTTTCACCTTGTGTCTTAGAATCATATTTTCTACGTTCTGGTATTTTTGAGAATTTTTCTGAATTTATCGAAAATCCGGCCAAACCGGTGTCGCCCAGTACCGGCGACATCTTCCAGGATTTTTAATTTGCAAATCAGATAGAATTTCTTCAAACTGTTTTCATATTATGGCTCAGGATAATATTCTCTATTTTATGTAATTTTTGGGCACTGTTCGGAGCTGGTCAAATATTGGGCCAATATAATAATAATAAAATATTATTATTTTAATATTTCTTTTTCTTTTCTTTTCTTCTTCCTTCTTCTCAAAGCTTCTTCTCCACCGCCTAAACCCAACCGCCTCTTCTCTCTTCCCTCATTTAAAACCCTCTCCCCTTCTCCCTCTAAAAATCAATCTTTCTCTCACTCTCTCTTCTCTCTCTTCTCTCTTTTCTCTCTCTTCTCAACTCCCTCTTTCCCCACACCCTCTCCCACTCTCTGTGCAGGGACAGACCCATGCCTGCGGCCCGGCCAAGCGCCGCCGCCGCGGCCGCGGGCCGCGCCCCAGCCCGGCCGGAGCCACCACAACCGCGCCTTCCTCCCTTCTTCTCCTTCTTTTTCTTTTGCTGTGCTGTAAAACTCTTCCCCCTCACTCTCTCACCCTCTCTCTCCTCTCCTCTCTCTCCCTCTCTCTCTCTCACAGCCTGGCATGCGGCCGCGCCGCCGGCGGCCGGGCCCGCCGCCGGCCAGCTGGGCTGGCCGGCTGGCTAGTGAAGGCAGCAGCAGCAAGCTGCTGCTGCTGCTCCTCTTTTCCCTTGTGGGTTTGGGTTAGACCCCAAACCCATTAACCCCTATTAGGTTAAAGTGAAACCAATAACCCTTTGGGTTTATTTGAAAACCCAAAACCCACTTGGCCAAACCCGACCCGTTAAGAGCCCAACCCGCATTCGAAACCCAATAAAGGTAAATTTATAGAAAACCCCTGATTCAATTTATTAATCGCATTTGAATTCTTTTTATTTACATATTTAACCCATTTTTATGATTTTTAGTACTCGGGCGATATCTGGAGCATCCGGACTCCGATTTGGACGATTCTGGATCCGTTGCGATCGTGAGGAAGAGAGCTACCTTCCATGGCTAGTTTGTGAGTGTTTTTTCTTTTATAAATTATAGTTTACCATGTGTAGTGACATTGATTGATATATCTTGATTATGGATAAAATGCGGTAACTATTAATTATTCACTGGTCATGATTGGACAGTCATTGTAATAGGAATACCCTAGACGATTGTTAGGTATTTCCTGATTTAATATGAGATAATAATAATAGTAACAAGACATACGGACATAGACAACTCGGACACAGTCATCATGCCTGTACAGCCACTGACACTCGGGCCACTAGTTCACCATATTCGTGAACATTATCATTTCATGTATTATATCACAATTAGATACCTATTGTCACATGTCTACTGATCCACAGATACGCTATGACACTACACTGTCACTAGACATGCATGCTAGACACCGTTACTGTAATTCACAGGACATGGTATTACATGATACACGGACTACCGTTATTACATGTACTAGTGCTACGCAGATATGTTACACGGATTATAGCTACACATCTATGTTCCACTAGTACACGGATAAGTACCACATTTCATATTATTGTTATCATCATTACACGGATACTGTAGTTCACTATACATGATATTTGACACTGACCACTGTTATTACATGACACGTCACACTCTTATTTCGTATTCATGTCCCACCGATATATAAATGCACCACTACACGGATACCGTTATGAAATATATTGTTATCATCGTTACATGGATTCTCGGCATATCACTGTTACACATGCATATATGGTTTCTCTATTCTTGTCATATGGATCCCCGTGTATATTACATGTATTATTGTGCCATGATATCCCCGTATTCCTGTTATATGCTTGTTTCCCGTTACTGATATTGATATTCCCGTTACTGGATACATGAGCTGTTGATATGCAATGTGTGAACTCCCACAGCTATTGTTTCCCGTTTCCCGTTATCATGTTTCGTGCTATCAACAGAGCTCATGTCATATTATCGTATTACATGTACCATGTCCCGTACTTGTTCCTGTTATACTGTATAGTGAAAGATAATAAAGCTAACTTCGGTATGGGGGAGACTTGACGGTTGATTAGATCTTATCAGGTGATGTACTGGATCCATATTGTTCTCCCACTGCAGGGGATGGTAGTGCTACCTACCGATTGTATAGCTCCATGAGCTCCCGTTACTTGATTATTGTTCCCCTCTTAGCGGAGGGCTCTGGTCTCAGCAGCCAGGGGTTTGTTTAAGGCCGTGATCCGGGTATGCACGGGATACACCTACCCGATAAGAGCTCCTCGACCATGGGTTTCCAAGTCACATAATAAAACAGTATATACAATAGTGACGTCGGGAACACTTGTTATTTGGTCACTCTCTCGTTTGGATAATGGTACCCGTATGCTATGTCCGGATGGGTTTGACTGGAGTGCGGGCTCCAGTATGAACTGCCAGTGGTATGGGACACTGAAAGAGAGTTATTATAATACCAGGTGGTACTGATTACTACTATTGTATAAATATCATGACTTACCTAATACATGTATACTCTTATTTAGTTGTACTTGTTACTGTTCCTGATAATTTATCCGCTATCATGTTACATGTGTACTTTGTTACTTTACCTGGTACATGTTACACTTTCTGCGGTGACATACTACTCATGTACTGCATGTATAATCTGCATCACATATATTTTGTTTCCTATATACCTTACAGACATCATTACTGTATATGCACAATACCGTATGATGGTTATCTTACATATTGTCCATCTGCATGTTCACTTCTATCACGTCACCACTATACAACAGTATAAATTGTATAAAACTAGAGACTACTGTGGATATGACCCGATGAGAACATGTTAGGAGGTGATCGGATTAAAATATGTCATTGTTATATTTCTACATATTATTAAAGTTCTATTATATGGTATCACTAATATGGTATCACTAGTACATAAGCATGTATTATATATTAGTATCGTGCTTGTATTACTATATATATCTATTACTGCCTCCTTCATTTTACCACTCACTAGGTCGCTTTCTGACGACCCTGGGTTTGCGTGCCCAGGTTGGAGATCCGAGTCACCGTATTCTCTGATAGGGCCTTGGAGTCACATAGGATATTTCTCATCGAGACTATTTATAGGTATCTTTGTGCTTTGTTCCTGTTATCTCTTTTATCCCTGTTTTTATATCTGTTATGATCGCTAACCCCTTTCTGCAGGTATTCTTGTACTTCTTTCCTGCTGGACCCCTTGTCTATATGGAGGCTATGTCCTGTACTGAGGCTTAACGTACGCGTGAGTTTGTTTTCACCTCACGTATGTACGTCGCCATAACGTCCCCGTATCCTTGGGATCGGGGCGTTACAGTCAATCATCAACAAAGGGGTAAAAGACCAATTGAAAGAAAAACAATCTTTTTACCAATTGATACCAATAGAAAGAAATAATATCAATTGAAAGTAAATTTTAAATCAAAAATAAGTTTTTTTGGTAAATACTAAAATCATTTTTGTAATATAGATACAATTTGAGAACAATACCAATTGAAGGTTATTGATACCAATATTGAAAATGTTAGCATTTTTTAAAATAAATATATTTTCTTCAAAAAGAATGGGAGTAAGATACCAATTGAAAACAAATACAATTGAAAGATAAATCAAGAATTTTTCTCCTCCTTTTTGAAATGCTAATAAAACTAATGCATAAGTTTATAAAGATGCCAATTATCATTAAGAACTAAATCAAACTTAGCATAAAGCAATTTGTGCTATAAAGAATATGTGTAAATATTTTTAAACTTGCACAAGAAATCATATATACGTATGTATGATCAATTTAATACCAATTGAAAATATGATGCATACATATATAGAAAATATGAGTATACAAAAATGATATAGCAAAGAAAATCATGTACAACTCATAACAACCACCCTATCATGCACATATTTATAAAGATATTCATTAAGAGCATATAAGGTATGATCTCCCAACCAACCGCCCTTATAGGGTAGAAGTTTTCAAAAATAATATTTTGAAAAATAATTTTAGTATGAGTTGAAAACTCTACCAATTGAAAAATTAAGACTAGTTTAAAAGTAATTTTGAAAACTACTACGAAATTTCTCAAGTAAGGAATAAAACAAATATATATTTCATGAAAATATGTTAGATACACAATAATTGACACTCAAAGAGTTATGAAGCACAATGATCCTCATGAATTTAGAATCATGAGTAAATAAGATATAGAGTGTACAAAGATCATGTAAAAAAACATATACATGGAGATAAAATAATGAAGCTCAATCAAAACAAATAAATTTCTTATATGAAATCATCAAACATGAAAAATTCAATTTTTATCAAAAACTAAACAAACTTTAAGGCATATGTATGTTTTGTCAAAAATTAAAGGATACATATTTAACCCAAACATAAATTGAGCCCATAAACAAGTATATGACATAAAATGCAAGCGACTCAAAGATAGAACATGTATATCTAATAGTCTTAGTAAAATTTACATATACATGAAGCTAAAAAAAACATGTACAAAAATAGAGAATACAAGTGAAGATATAAGAATCATCAAAATAAGGTTGTACAAATACATGTAATGGTACAAATGATCAATGAAGCATTCAAACATAATAATCAAGTGTAGATCACTACTTGTATAAGTATAAACACAAGTTTTAATAAAAATTACATCTAAATATGTAATCAAAATATGAAGTGCACAAAACATCAAAACATAATGATGAAATCATTAGTATAAATGCAAATGTTATTAGAATTAGAATATACATAATAGCTAAACTATAGTGAGATCACAAATATATAAGTCCATATAAACATAGGTGTATCTGAAATACTATTTATGTATATCACAAGTCTACTAGGTATTGCATTTAAACATAATGAGTATGAAAACCAATATATGCTAAAAATCATCAATCTAAAAACATAAAGCATATAAACTTAAACAAGGAGTTAGAGATAGTTATCAAACCAAATAAACTAATCTCTATATCTCCAAAAACATGGTGGTCCTCTCCACTAAAACTCTCTTGATAATGATGCATCCAATGTTGTATCTATTTAGCTCAAACGCATCTACCACCAAGGCACCAAAACTCTCACGTCTTATGAGAGCTCATACCTACATCAAAAGAAATAGGAATGGATTTTCGTATCCAAAAATTCTTGGGTCCTCTGGGGTTAGCACCTTTCCTAACCTAAACATGATTACTTATAAAATTTAAAATATTTAACCTACATAATAAAATTTTGCAAGGTGTCCATACGTCCACAATGTGTATAAGTGTACACATTAGTATACGTCCACAAGTATGGACATCATGTGTGTGAGCATGATGAGCATGTGTACACCGTGGAGGGTGTGCATACATATATGGAGCATGTTTCTTGCGAAACATGGATTCCAACCTTTTATGGTTCATGACACATGGCTCAAAGTAGAGCCCAAACAATCTACACTCTTCTTCAAAATACAAATATCATTATCAATGGAAGAAGAAGTGGTACATGCATTCTTAATACAAGATGTTGAACCAATAGAAGCATGACAAATATGAAAATCAAAATCATTTTTCAAACAATCTTTTTCAATAGAAATGCATTCCAACTCTTTTGAAATCAAAACAATTTTGTTTTTTAAAGAATCGTTCTCTTTTATAACAAAATCAAGTTTTGAAGACAAAACCTCATTTTTCTTCAAAAAAATCAAAAAAAATTTTATTTTTCAAAATTTCATTTTCTTTCAAAATAAGATCAAGTTTGGTTTTCAAGAAATCTCTTTCTCTTGAACTCTCAAGCCTTTGTTGTAAAACCATATTAAGTTTTGAAATAATATTTTATTTTCTTCTCTTAATTCAAAACTCTTGTTTTTTAGAAGTTTGTATTTTAAAAGTAAGTTTTCACAAAACTTAGAAAGCTTTTAATTTAAAGCATGTGCATCCATGCCATTATGATCATTCAAAGAGATAACATTATCATCTAGTTGAGTGTCCGAAATTACCTCAAGGGAATCATTCCCTTGAACCATGAAGAAACCTTGGTCGGACACATCTCTTTTTTGTTCTCGCTCCAAAATGTGTTGAGCTTGTTTCTTAGGAGAGGTCAATATGTCCACGCTGCAAAAGAGAAATCACAATGAGAAATAAAATGAATATGATTTTTACTAAGTGTGTGCTTTAGTGCCTCCATGGCTTGTGCATTAGCCTCTAGGTACTTGTCATTATCAAAATATGATTTTTTGGTAGTAGCAAGATAAACATGCAATCGTAGGGCTTTTAAATATAAACTCATTTTAAATTTTCACATATCTATGGTAGAAGAATCAAACATAAGTGGAGTAAGATAATCCATGAGTGCAAGCTAATATGTATGCAAAGCAAATATATAGATTAGCAAATGAGGATCACACTCCTAGGTGGTTAAACCAAATATCAGGAGTGCTAGTTCTGATACCAATTAAACGTACACCTAAAGGGGGGTGAATATGTGTAGTGCTAATCTAGTGACAAATGATACAGAATTAAAAACTAATTACTAAGACACTATGTGTAAATAAGAGTGAGTCTGAATTCCCCATGAAGGGATCTGGAACTACTCCTCACTATTCCTCTTAATTAAGAGTTGAGTAGCTTCAATAGCTCTCTTAGTTGAACACAAGTGTGAGCACATAAATAATATCTAGCATGTATATGAATGAGCTGAAATCACCTAGAGGGGGGTGAATAGGTAATAATGCTAATCAATGCAAAAATTTAAAATGTTATGATGCAACGATCACTCGAAACAAGACTAGAAGCCGAATACCCCGTGAAGGGCTCGAACTCCTTCCTCGTGATTCCTCTAGATAAGAGTTTGAGGTACGCAATGCAATCTTGTTGTATGAGTATTGATCGACAATATAGCAATGAATATAAAGCAAGTAAAAGACACAAATAAATCAATCGCAAAGACAGAGATTTGTTTCGAGGTTCGAGCACCCAGCTCTACGTCCCCGCCTTCACCCAGAAGGATTTCTAACCACTATAACTTCCACAAAGGATTACAACCACAATGGAGTACCCAACTCCTCAATCACACTCCTCTAGTCCAGAGGTAGTGGAGCCACAAATACAATAATCACTGGATGATCAAAAGACCACAAACTCTCTTTTGAAAAACTTTTTTCCCTTACAAAACCCTATAGAATAATATACAAGATTGAAGCTCAAGATTTTGTAAGTGATATAAAAATAGAAGTGAGATTTTAAGAACCAAAAACTTTCAGAAAATTTTTTAAAATAATAGCTCAAAACTTAAACAAAGCTCTTTCAAGAAAACTCAAAACTTTTGATCTTTCAATTTGTTGTTGTGAAAACCTCTACCTAATGACCCCTTTATATAAGATTTAGGAAGAGTAAACATAGAAAAGTTTTACCTGAATATAAGAGGAAGAAATTGACCCTCTAATACAGCTAACCACGTTTTATTTAAACTTAAACACATTTTGAAAACATGTTAAAAATCAGCCTCTAGAAAATTAGCCATCACTGCCAATCTGGCAGATTGGTCAACTTTGAGCACAATTTTCAGGCTGTAAACGTCCGAATTTAGAATTAGGTATATGAATAATTTGTAGATCTTTAAGTATTCATTTTAATGCAACTGAAATCAACTCAATATCATTTTTAATTAAAAAGTTATCAATAAAACACTGACAGGTGTCAAAACAGAAACTGTAAGCTATTTTCAGAACAAGAAAAGAGTTCAACCAAATATTTGACATCTTTAAATTTGAATCTGAAAATGATTATTAAATAAAAAATTTAGATCTGAAAGTTATCTTTGAAATGCAAGTTAAATCATGTTATTTAAATATAAGAATAAAAAGTTATGATAACAACTATAAAAGGGTGTCAAGCAGATCAGCAGAACTAAAACTGGTTCAAATCCAAAACCCGATATATGTACTTGAAATCCAAAACCGATTAAATCAAAAACCAAATGTATTGAATTTATGTGTGTGTATTTGAGCTTCAAACGTATATACTATTCTTTAACAAACTAAAAATATAAAAACTTTATAGGAAGGTGTCTCTGAACCGCGTTGCCGAGTTAGAGCCTTCTCTCCTATGAAAACGTCCTTTTGCGTCATTTGCCTTTTAACGCCATTATCCTTGCAATATGCTTAATAAGACCATCATGACTAGTACAAACCTGAAACTCATTCTAAACAACTTATTAGTACCAAATAACTTCTATGTGTTTTGTTATCATCAAAACTTAAACAAATAAAGAGTGTAACCTTTTGGGCCAACAATCTCCCCTTTTTGATGATGACAAAACATATAAGTTATAACACAAGATATAAAACGGATATAAAAACTCTCTCTCAAATGATACTCTATTTTATCAAGTATAAAACATGAAAACATATACATATATGAATATGTACAAAACATGAAACCTACATATACATATATGAGATAAATGTGTACAAAATATGAACATGTACAAAATATGAAACCAAAACATGAAATCACCAATACTTCTCCCCCTTTTTGTCATACATCAAAAAGGGTTAGGAAACAACCAATAAATAATATATGCTTGAACAAGATATAAACATGCGTATATGCATACATAAACTCAAATATCTCTTCCCTTTTTTTTTGTCAATTCATCAACAAAGGGGCTAAAAAAAAAATAAACAATCAATTGTCATATCATCAAATCTTAAAGATCAAAACTTAAGTTTTTTTTTTTAAATACCAATTTAAAATTTATGATAAACATATTGATACCAATTGAAAAATATTGATACCAATTAAAGGTAAAAACTAAATTTTTAGATAAACACTAAAATCATTTTGCAATGAGAATACCAAATAGAGAATAATACCAATCTAAGATCATTGATATTAATATTAAAAATGTTAGCATATATCAAACCAAAGTATTTTACATCATAAATGGTGGGAGTAAGATACCAATTTAAAATGAAAACTGATACAAATTGAAAATACAACCAATACCAATTTTACATAAAATCAATTTAAAAACAAGAATTTTCTCCCCCTTTATGAAATACTAAAAGAAATAATGCAAAGCTTGTAATAGATACTAATTAAAAATAATTGACATGATGAACTAAATCAAGCTTAGCAAACATAATCTGTGCTTTTTCAAAAAAAATTATAAAGACATGTGAAACAAGTTCAATCAAATCATATATATGTATTTATGGATATACTAATTGAAATATGAGGCATACATATATAGAAAACACATATGAGTATACTAATATATGAAATATCAATTTTGATACCAATAAAAATATAATGAAGATCAAGTGTATAACTCATACTTACCACCCCGTATCATGCACAAGTTTAAAAGATATTCAAGAAGGGTATACAAGGCATGATCGCCCATCCAACCACCCTTAAATGGATAGGTTTTCAAAAATAAGTTTGAAAATATAGTATATTTGAAAAATCTACCATATTGAAGAATACGAACTAGTTAAAAGAAAAATTTGTAAACTAGTACGAAATCCTTCAAGTAAGGAATAAAATAAAAAAATTTCATGAAACACATGTAAATACATGGCACTAAACACTCGAAATCAATAAGGCACATATCATACTCATGAAAATAAAATCATGAGAAACCATCAAATAAGGTGAGTGTACAAGTGTAATGTGAAACACATTATCATGAAAGTGTGCAATTAAGCTCAATTGAAATTCCTTTAAACATGAGAACATGAAAATCGTCAAAACTAAATTTTTCATTAAAACAATTTATACTTCAAGGCACATGTATGTTTTAACAAAACAAGAAGTATACATACATATCCCTAAATACAATTAAGTCCATAATAAAGATTTGCATGACAAGCAAATGACTCAAGGGGTATACATGTATATCTTAAGGTTTGGCAAAATAGACATATACATGAAGTGAAAACACATGAACATGAAAACATAGATAACAAATATATGAATCATCAAAACTAGACTATACTAGCACATCTAATGGGTACAAATGAGCGTTCAAGTACAAACATATAATGATCTATTTGTGGCCCACTATATGTACAAGTATATATCCTAGTTTTAATGAAAACTAACATTTAAATAAGTAATCAAATCATGAAGCATAAAACGAGACATAAATCAACATGATAAACATAAATATGATCATTATATAAATCCATATGCTATTAGAACTATGATATACATAATAGCTAAACATATGCGAGAACACAAAAAAAAATGATCCATATAAACATGGGTGATCTCAAATGCTATATATGCATGTCAATGATCTAATAATCATGGCATTATTATAATAATCTATAAACATCAAAAACATGCTAATGATGAATAAAATGAAAAGCATGTAAATATAAATAAGGAGTAAGAGATCGTTACCAAAACCGAAGAGGCAGCTCTCCATGTCTCCAAAACACGGTGGTCCTCCCACCAAACTCCCTTGAAAGTGATGCATCGAAATAGTAATTTTTAGGCTCGGAACGTATCCACCTCAAGGCACCATCACTCTCACGTCATGCGAGAGCCCACACCTACATCAAATACAATAGGGGTGGTCTTTGGTACCCACACTCTTTTGGGTCCATGGGGGTTAGCACCTTTCCTAACCCAAACAAATTTAGTTGCTAAATTTTCATCATGTATCTTATCATAGCAAAATTTAGCAAGGTGGCCTTTACGTCCACAATGTGTACAAGTGTACACATGAGCATACATAGTGTGATGGGTGTGTCCGTGAGGAGCATGTGTATGCCGTGGATGGTGTGCATGCATAGATGGAACTTGTTTCTCTCGAAACAAAGATTCCAAGCGTGTATGGTTCATGGCACAATGGCTCAAAGTGGAGCCCAAACAATCCATATTCTTCTTTAATAAATTTATATCATTTTCAATTATAGAAGAAGTGGAACATGCAATAGGTGAGCTAGGTGAAGCTACACTAGCATGGCAAACATGTGAATCTATATCATTTTTCAAAGATTTATTTTTATTTAAAACTAAATCTAATTCTTTTGAAATAAAATCAATTTCATTTTTCAAAGAATGGTTATCTTTTAAATAAAATCTAATTTTGAAGATAAAACCTCATTGTTCTTCAGCACATCATCACAATCATTTTTACTTTTCAAAAATTCATTCTCTTTTAGGACAAGATCTAGTTGGGATTTAAGTGAGTCACGTTCACTTGAAATCTCTTCCTTTTCTTGCAAAACCAAATCTAGTTTTGAACACAAATTCTTATTTTCTTCTTTAAAATAAGACTATCCTTTTTCAAAAGTTTCTATTTTTCAAGCAATTATTCACATCTTGTAGCAAGTTCATAATTTAAGGCTTGAGCCTCTAAACAATCATTGCAATATGAACTAGAACTAGCATCTAGTTGAGTGTCCGATTGTAACTCAAGGGAGTCATTCCCTTGGACCATAAAGCAATGTTCGTCGGACTCGTCTCTCCTAGATCTCTTCTTCTTATTGATAATCTTTGGTAGCTCGGGAGAAGTCAAAATGCTCCATACTGCAAAAGCCGAATCATAGTGAGCAAACACATGTAAATGTTTTTTATAAAGAGATGCTCTAAGTGCCTTTAGGGCTATTGCATTGGCCTCTATATGCTTGCTATCATTAGGGTCGAATTCCTTGGTAATGGCTTTGTAAACATTATATCCTAGGGCTTTGAAATGTCAACTCATCAATATCTTCCATGTGTCAATTTTAGAGATATCAAACATGGGAGGGCTATCCATGAGTGCAAACTAAATGTGTGTAAATGAAAATGCAGATGTAGATTAGCAACCAAGATCACACTCCTAGGTGGTTAAACCTAATATCAGGAGCGTAGGCTCTGATACCAATTGAAATCACCTAGAGGGGGGTGAATAGGTGATAATGCTAATCAATGCACAAATTTAAAATGTTATGATGCAACGATCACCCGAAACAAGACTAGAAACCGAATACCCCGTGAAGGGCTTTGAACTCCTTCCTCGTGATTCCTCTAGATAAGAGTTTGAGGTGCGCAATGCAATCTTTTTGTATGAGTATTGATCGACAATATAGTAATGAATATAAAGCAAGTAAAAGACACAAATAAACCAATCGCAAAGACAGAGATTTGTTTCGAGGTTCGAGCACCCAGCTCTACGTCCCCGCCTTCACCCAGAAGGATTTCTAACCACTATAACATCCACAAAGGATTACAACCACAATGGAGTACCCAACTCCTCAATCACACTCCTCTAGTCCAGAGATAGTTGAGCCACAAATACAATAATCACTGGATGATTAATAGACCACAAACTCTCTTTTGAAAAACCTTTTTCCCTTACAAAAACCCTATAGAATAATATACAAGATTGAAGCTCGAGGTTTTGTAAGTGATATAAAAATAGAAGAGAGATTTTAAGAACAAAAAACATTCAGAAAACTTTTGAAAATAATAGCCCAAAACTTAAACAAAGCTCTTTCAAGAAAACTCAAAACTTTTGATCTTTCAATTTGTTGTTGTGAAAACCTCTACCTAATGACCCCTTTATATAGGATTTAGGAAGAGTAAACATAGAAAAGTTTTACCTGAATATAAGAGGAAGAAATTGACCCTCTAATACAGCTAACCACGTTTTATTTAAACTTAAACACATTTTGAAAACATGTTAAAAATCAGCCTCCAGAAAATTAGCCATCATTGCCAATCTGACAGATTGGTCAACTTTGAGCACATTTTTCAGAATGTAAACGTCTGAATTCAGAATTAGGTATATAGAAATAATTTGTAGATCTTTAAGTCTTCATTTTAATGCAACTAAAATCAACTCAATATCATTTTTTATTAAAAAGTTATCAATAAAACACTGACATGTGTCAAAACAGAAACTGTAAGCTATTTTCAGAACAAGAACAGAGTTCAACCAAATATTTGACATCTTTAAAATTTGAATCTGAAAATGATTATTGAATAAGAAATTTAGATCTGAAAGTTATCTTTGAAATGCAAGTTAAATCATGTTATTTAAATATAAGAATAAAAAGTTATGATAATAACTATAAAAGGGTGTCAAGCAAATCAGCAGAACTAAAACTGGTTCAAATCCAAAACCCGATATATGTACTTGAAATCTAAAACCGATTAAATAAAAACCAAACGTATTGAATTTATGTGTGTGTATTTGAGCTTCAAACGTATATACTATTCTTTAACAAACTAAAATATAAAAACTTTATAGGAAGGTGTCTCTGAACCGCGTTGCCGAGCTAGAGCCTTCTCTCCTATGAAAACGTCCTTTTGCGTCATTTGCCTTTTAGCGCCATTATCCTTGCAATATGTTTAATAAGACCATCATGACTAGTACAAACCTGAAACTCATTCTAAACAACTTATTAGTACCAAATAACTTCTATGTGTTTTGTTATCATCAAAACTTAAACAAATAGAGAGTGTAACCTTTTGGGCCAACATGAGCAATAATAACAATGCAAGATAAAAAGAGATGAGAGTTGAGAGAAAAGATCCAAAAGTAAACAAGAGGATATGTTTCGAAGTTTGAGCCACTGCTCTACATCCCTGCCTTCATACAGAAGGATTTTCACTATCCACTAGTTATCTTCCATAAAGGGACCCCCACCGAGGAATTACAATACAAACAAGGAGTACAGAACTTTACCTCTTACACCTCTACATAAGAGGGTAGGCACAAAGCCAAGCGCAAAGTAAAGAAATTTACAACTTGGTGATCACAAAAAATCACAAACAATTTCTTTGTGATCACAAAGGATCACAAACAAAATATCTCTCACAAACAATACCTCGAGGATAGATTTGCAATGAAGAGCTCAAGTATGCGAGTGAAACAAAGTGTTTGAAAAAGAAATAATAAAGAAAGCACTTAGGAAAAACTTCTTGATAGATAATGAAATTGAAAAACTAAACTAAAATTCTCAAAGCTTGGTTTTCTTTTATTTTCCAATAACTTTGAAACAATAAAAGATAAGAATTTTACCTCAAAAACTTCTTTTGAAAACTTGTTGAAAACACTCTAGAAGATGGGAAATAAGGCTCTTAAAATTTTTTTTGAAAACTGGCCTCAAGGACCCCAATTTATAGGGGATTCAAAATATAGCTGTTGGGGCTCAGAACCAGACCGGAATGGCCTGTCGGTCTACCCTGGTCGACTGTCTAACAATTAGACTTCTGACCGTTGGGATTGTCAGTCGACTGCCCTCAAGGCTAAGCCTATCGATAGACCGCTCAGTCGACCGTTGCAAAAACTAGAGAGCAAGGCTCTCTTGATTGGTCGACCACTCGGTCAACCAGGGCCAAATACAGAGAGCAATTTTTCTGGATCGGTCGACCGTTCGGTCAACAGCTAGAGCCTGTTCACATATGTGCATGTCAGTCGACCGGTCGGTCGGCCGACAGCAGCCCAAAACCAACTTTATAAGGATGAAATCTTAGACTTTTAAATACCTATAAATCCCAATAAAATCTTATAAATTTCACAAAAATAAGTTCATGTAGATATTTGAAGTACAAATATGTGTGATCAAATATCAACATATATTATAAACAATTTGAACTATTTTTGAGACATAGAATTTTAAGCTTAAACTAAAAACGGTATTTTTCAAAAACTTTGATTTTGAAATGGAAATTCGTTTTCTCCAAAACTTGCATAAATATAAAAACAAGATATTTAAAACACATTTTAAGCATGGTGTGTATGGATAGAATCCAATATACATATAAATGATATATCTTTATTTTTGACATTAAATCCAAAAATATTTTTTGTTAAAAACTAAACTTAAAATCATGAGCTAGAAACATCAAAGTAAGTTTTTCTAAACATATGAAGTATAAATGTATATGGATGAAATTCAATATACATTAAACCATATTATCTTCTTTTGATGAACTCTTTTCATAAAACCAATATATATATGTAATTATGAAAATCGGAAACTCGAAACGAAACGGTTAAACCAAAACAAAAACTATTAAACTTGTGTGTGTATACTTGAACATATCAAAACTAAATTATCCTTACACAAGATCTAAATAAAACAAACCTTAATACAAGTCTTCTTCTCCAAGTCGACTCAATCCAAACACGATCCATAGAGCTTGACTCTTCTTGAATTCTAGATGCGATTTTGAAGCGCGAGCTCTTGAATCAACACGTGATAACTTTAAAACTTGACTTCACATCTTTGTTGAAACTAAACACCAATAATGATCTTGATCTATATCTGAAACTTGATAACCACAAGATCATTAGTATCATAACTACATGAGTTAGTCATCATCAAAACTAGAGTGATGAGCCTTTGCGCCAACATATCTTTGAGAACTTGTTAAGAAATAACAACTCATCATCTTAAAAACAATTTACTAGAAATATTAGGTGAATAGTTACATATCGATGAAAATTATTAAAGATTTGAATGTTACCGGAGAAATTATTAGCTGTTTCTAATTTTATAACGAGAATATCAAGAAAAAAGCTTATATTTTTAATTAGAAATTAATTGCGTGCAACCCAAATTCGCCCCTGACCCTACTCATTAAGTTACGATCTTTCGCCAGTATGTAGCTCCATGCGAAGATTGGCTTTCATAGTCTGTTTGGTAAATAGAAAGAGATTAAAAAACGAGAAAGCGTAGAGATTGAAAATGAGAAAAAAATTTAAAACCTAAGAAGCTAAAAATGTTGAGATGAGAAATAAAAATCAGCATTCTAATGCTCAAAGAATATAAAGAATATAATAAGCTTTAAATTAGTAAGTACGGAGTCCCGTTCTCTTTTTAAAATGAATCACGAGGTTCTGGAAAGTGTGATAAGTTTTAAGAACCAAAAGCATTAATCACTGAATGTTTTTTTTCAGGAAATTATTCAGTTAATATATTTGCAATATAAAAACAAAGAGGGCTATCTTTTTATCCATCTTGCAATATAGAAATTAGGTTTTTTTTTTTTTTTTTTTGGATTGTGTGGAAGGTGAAGAATTAGGAAGAGTTGGAATTAGTAAGTGAAAAAAGAGTGTTTGGGAAATTAGAAAGAGTTATATACGAAGATTTTGACTTCTGAGTAGTTGACGATTTTGCCTCTCAACAATTGAAACTGCTATGAATTATGTCATGAATTTTATGGACATCATTATATTTAGAACTACAATTAGATTTTGGAGCCCTTGAAATCATGAAAAGATGAAAATTATATGTTTTAGTGTTTGAATGCCGCCAACAAAGAATTCATGAAAGTATACCCATCGGGTTCAAAACCGAGCTACGGTCTTTTATATAAAAAAAAAAGAGACCGTAATTTAAAATGCCTATACTTTTTTTAAATAAGTGTTAAGAAATCTTGGGAGGCGAACAAAATCCATGAAATTTTTTATTATTCATGATGGTACACGGGAACAAAAATTATGCAGCGAAAGAAATTGAGCGCATATGATAATTACAGATTTTTTTTTTTTCCCCTTTTCTTTCATTCATTAATTTTGAGCTTTTTCTTTTTCCTTTCAAGATTTTACTTCACATTAAGAGTAAACAATGAGGATATATACAGGCAGACTATATTAGATAGACATTATATCATGTGGTGCTTAACTATTCTATTTCTGTTTCAATGCCATTTTAACTCTATCATACAACAGTCTAAACAATTCAGGATTTTCTCTCTAAATGCTGCATATAGTACTTGATAAGAAAAGTAATTGTTAGACTAGTTCTTCCATTATAAAAAAGACTCAAGATGTAAATCTAACCAAATGAAGAAGAAATTTAACATAAAATTCTAAACTTGATCCACAAAATACCATGGCATTCAGTGTTAGAGATATCAATGACAACACGTGGCTCATGTGAAAAAAGTGATTCATGTGAAAAAAACTCCCTCATGAAATCAACCAGATCCTAAATCTCTTCATGATTATAAGAACACAGGGGACTCATGAGCAGATCTTAAAATCTCTTCATGATTATACGAACACATGGGACTCATGACCACTTCTCGTGATGTGTGGTGCTCTTTAGAGCGAATCTTTCACCCTCCAAAGTTACAGCAACTCAAATTCCAGCTGCGCACCGTCAAGATGGACACCTCTTTTATGCCAGAGTACATCCAGTCTGTTAAGTCCATCGTGGACAACCTGGCGGTAGTGACTAATCCAGTTGCCGACTCCGACTTCGTCTCTATCTATCTCAGTTGTCTGTCTCTCGAATATGACTCGTTTGTCACCTCCGTCAACACACGAGTCAACTTTGTACTGTCAGAAGAACTCATCGGCTCATGCTTAGCCAGGAGATTTATCGTGGACGTGCTATCACTTCACCAGACTCTACAACCCTCATCTCCCCTTCTCCTGCAGTTCATACTGCTTCCCGCACTCTAAGCTATCATTCCGCTCCATCTTCTTTCTGTGGTCGTGGACGTGGCCGAGACAGGGAGAGCGGTCGTGGTCGTGGACGTTCCTTCCCACCACCACATCAGTCCGTCAGTGGACGACCTCAATGTCAGCTCTGCAATCATTTTGGTCATTATACTAACCAATGCTACAATCGTTATGATGATTCGGCTAGCCCCACTGATCTTCTCCACTCTTATGGGAATAGTCCAGTCGATCCAAACTGGTATGTTAACTCTAGAGCCACTCATCACCTAACGGCTGACATGGCGAATCTGATAGTTTACTCAGAATATTAAGGACCCGACAGAGTTTGCATGGGTAATGAGACAGGTTTGCCTATTCGATCTACTGGTGCTTCTATATTGTGTTCTCCTGTTTCTTCTTTTGTCTTGAAAAGCCTTTTACACATTCTTGATATCACCAAAAATCTTTTGTTTATTAGTCAATTTACTGTTGATAATAAATTCATTCTTGAATTCCACCCTGACTCTTGTTTTGTCAAGGATCTCTCCACTCAGAAAAGTCCACTGCGGAGACAACTTAAGGATGGCCTGTAAGTCTTCTCCATAGGGAATCATAACTTCACCGCCTCTCCCAAGGCTTTTCTCGGTAAGCGTGCATCTTCCTCCGTCTGGCATGAGCGCTTAGGTCATCCCTCCTCCAGAATTGTCTCCAGTATTTTAACTCAACATCAGCTTCCTTTCTTCACTGACTGTGCTAGTACCCCACTATGCATCCCCTGTCAGCAAGGAAAAAATCACCGTCTCCCCTTTTTCATCATCTTCCACGATTGTTACTGCTCCTTTAGAGCTTATTCATTCCGATCTATAGGGTCCGTCTCTTGTGTCCGCTGTAAGTGGTCATCGCTATTATATTAGCTTTGTAGATCACTACAGTAAGTATGTTTAGCTTTATTCTTTAATTAATAAAAGTGAAGCTTTCTCTATTTTTCTTGAGTTCAAAATTTATGTGAAAAAATTGAAAAGTCACCTAGAGGGGGGGGGTGAATAGGTGACAATGCTAATCTAGTGAACTAAATGCGGAATTTAAAACTAATTGCAATTACTATAATGATGCACACACAAGCAAGTACAAGATATAACAATTTGCACAAAGTAAAGAGAGAGAGCAAGAGTCAATGGATCAAGCGCAAACAAAGAGATATGTTCCGAGGTTCGAGCACCCAGCTCTACATCCCCGCCTTCGACACACGAAGGATTTCCAATCCACTAGCTTGTCCACTAAGGACTCCCACTAAGGGAACCTCCACCGAGGATTTGGGGCAATCACAATTACAAGGAGTTCCAACTCCCCTCCTTACAAATACAACCTCTTCCTTGAGGCACAACTCCAATGCAACAATCTCAACCTCCTCCTTGAGGCAAGCACCAAACAATCACAACCTCCTCCTTGAGGCAAATTCTAAACCAATACAACAAACTCCCAATCACCAACCAATACAAGGATCACCTCTCAACAAGAGGGATACAACCCAAAGCACAAAACTAAGAAAAGATTGGGTTACAACTTGGTGGTCACAACAACAACCACAAACAACTTCTTCTTCCCACACAAATATCCTATAGATATAGATAGTAGATTTTTGCTCAAGTGTGGAGAAAACCAAAGGAATGGAAATCAGAAATCACAAAGAAAAATCCTTGGGAAAAACTGAAACAAAGATAGAGAAGTTCAATCAAAATCCTTTCCCAAAAACCCTTTCTTTGATTTCCAAACCCTAACAAAAACACCAAATGTATTGTTCAATTTGAATCCAAAAACCTATTTTGATTGCAGCAAAAACACCTGAGAGAGTGGGAAAATTCGCACAAAAATTCTTAGAGAAAAACTCTTACAAATGGGGTATTTATAGGCAATTATCAGAAAATAGCCGTTGACAGAAATTTGTCAGAAATAGCCTTCCGGTCGACCGGCCCGGTCGACCGTCCAACGGTCAATTTTTGACCGTTGGCAACTAGCGGTCGACCGGCCCGGTCGACCGAATAATCCCGAGAGCAGACTATTCTGCTCCGGTTGACCGTTCCGGTCGACCGCTGACTGTGCCAGAAACGTGCACAGGTTTGTGCACGTCGTCGGTCGACCGTGACGGTCGACCGGCTACATGCGGTCGACCGATACGGTCGACCGAACTAGCCTGGCAGGCAGCAAATGGGTCAGAAATCTGAGGTAAAAAATATTCCAATAAATCCCACAAAATCTCTAAAATTCCACAAAAATAGTTTTATCATTTTATATTGAAATACAAACTTGTGTTAAAAATCCTAACACAAATTTCAAACATATTTGACTATTTTTGTGTCATAGAAATTTTGCCAAAAACCAAAAACCGTATTTTCTAAAACCTTGTATTTTGAATAGAAAATACACATTGTCTAAAACTCATCCATGATACAAAAATATGATATTTAAACACTTTGAAGCATATTGTATATGAATAGAAATTCAATATACAAGAAACATATATATATCATGATTTTTGTCATTAAGTCCAAAAATATGTTTTGTTGTAAATACCAAAACATAAAACACATGGAATAGATTATCAAACAAAGTTTGTCTAAACAATTGAAGCATGCATGTATATAGAACAAATCTAATATACATAAACCATGTAAACTTGTTTTGATAAAAATCTATTCATGAAAGCCAAGATCGGTTAAACCTAAAACCGAAAATCAAAACATGAAAGGTGTGTGTTGTGAACTTGAGCTTATCATACTATACTAATCTTTACAATTAGGATCTAAACTCAAAACTAAAACTATGGATACCTAAGTCTTCTTGTAGAGCGCAATCTCCAAGCTAGAGCGCAATCTCCAAGACGGCTTGATCCAAAGCTCCTTGATTCACCGAGCAAGAGCTATATATGATCTTTGACGCTCGGGCTCTTGAATCAACATGTGAAAGATGTGTGGAAGCTTTCACCAACTAATATCTTGTTAAATATCTGAAACTAAAATCACAAGATTATTAGTACACATAACTACATGAGTTAATCATCATCAAAACTAGAGTGGAAGGCCTTTGGGCCAACAAAAATTTCTTGAACGTTCCATTAAAGCACTCCAAACTGATGATGATGGCGAGTTCATCAAATTTAAATCTTATTTGTCTTCTCAGGGTATTGCTCATCGCTTATCCTGTCCACACACTAGTGCCCAAAATGGCACCGCAGAAAGAAAGCACCGCCACTTTGTCGAGACCGGTCTCACTCTTTTGGCCTGGTCAAATGTTCCATTCCATTACTAGCCTTATGCTTTCCAAACCACCTCATTTCTCATCAATAGAATGCCCATCCCCGTCCTCCATAATCTATCTCCCTACCAGAAATTATTTCATAAAGCACATGACTATCTTTTCTTATAAATTTTTGGTTGTGCTTGCTACCCTCATTTGCGTCCATACCAAACTCATAAGTTTAGTTTTTGGTCTAATAAATGTGTTTTCTTTGATTATTCGGCTTTACATAAAGGTTATCAATGTTTGCATGTCCCCTCTGGTTGTATTTACATCTCTCGGGATGTTGTGTTCGATGAATCTTTCTTTTCTTTCCACTCTTCTATGTCCTCTCTCTCTCCACCTACTCCCACGCCTTCACCACCAATCCCCATCTCCACGTCTCTGTTACCTTTCATTGTTTCAGTCCCCTCTTCTCATGCGGGCCCCATCATTGACTCTTCTCCTCCTCCACCATCACCCCCATCACATACTCCTTCTCCACTACCTCCACCAGTACCCGCTGATGAGTCATTCTCATCGTCCTCATCTTAGGCTCTCCCAGTCCCCCACCTACCAGAACCCACCATATGGTTACCAAAACACAGAATAACACTAGAACAATAAAGGTCTGGCTAGCCACCTGGTATCCTATGCCTACCAGTCTCATGGCTGACTTGGACACCACTCCTGTCGAACCAACATGTTTCACGCAAGCTTCTAAAGATCCCAAGTGGCGCCAGGCAATAGACACTGAGATAAATGCCTTGCTTAAGAACAAAACATGGTCTCTTGTGCCATACCACCCTACCATGAATCTGATTGACTACAAATGGGTTTTCAAGTTAAAACATAAATCTGGTAGTTCTGTTGATAGGTATAACGCTCACCTGATGGCCAAGGGTTTTCATCAACAATCAGAATTAAACTATGGCGAGACATGCAGTCCGATCATCAAACTGATCACTATCTGTACCATGTGCAGTCTGACCATATCCAAGGGCTGGTCTATTCGACAGTTAGCTATGAATAATCCATTTTTGCAGGGTTTTCTTGTAACACTCTTATTTTTAAATTAATCATAATTAATCATAATTAATCATAATCATCAGTTGGTTTATCCATGGCCCTAGTAAAGTGAAATTCTTACACACACAGTTTATCCATGGGCCTAGTAAAGTGAAATTCTCTCTCTGTCTCTCTCTCTCTCACACACACACTCTCACACACACACACATGCTTATAACTTGATAGAAACGTATTTAGGTCTATGCTAGTACAGGTATGTGTAATGGCTAGTAACGCTACAAAATTCCCAACTATTACCCATGAGTTTATACACCATAAACTACACTTAAACTCTCATTAATCATACTTAAATAATTCTCCGATTTTTATTTTTTTTATTTTATTTTAACCATGTTGTGTTGGAGAGAAATGAAGAGGGATGGGGAAGTGTGTGATGAGGTGGAGCCTAATTAGGTGCCTAGAAAAGAGAAATAGGTGAGGTGGCTTCTCATGGTTTAATGAAAATAAAAATAATTGAAAATTTACTATTATGAAATGTAAAAAAGAAATAAAACCCCTCATCTTCTTCCTTCAGCCGTGAAATCCCCTTTCTCAAATTTTCATCTTCCCTACAGCAATCTGAACCCATCTTTTTTTCTCCTTCAATCCAGGTAAACTTTTCATATATATATATATATATATATATATATATATATATATATATATATATATATATATATATATATATATATATATCTTTTTCCCTCCTTTATTTTTCCCCCCACCAGCAGCAAGGCCGGTAGGGGGAGGCGTGCGCAGCAGCAGCTATGGCCGCCTGCACGCTTGCACAGGCCAGCCACGCGCGGACCAAGGGGGAGGAGCCGACCAAGATAGGGGAGGTAGGTGGAGGGAGAAGGCAACCTAGATCTGGTCCAAAAGGGGGAAGAGATTCAACACTAAATCTGAACAAACTTGAGCTCAAAATCACTACTAAAGAAAGAATTTTCAGAGTGAAATTTCAGGTAAATAAGGAAACAAAACTCTAAATTTTTCTCTTCAATTATGGTGGTTTAGATGCTAATATATAACCTCTATGTTTTGATCACTAGGGTTATCATTCGAAAGCTCGGATAACTGAGGACTAAGTGAGGAATTATCGAAGTTAAGTGAGTAAACCTAACTCCTTAGGGTAAGTATTCTTGAATTAGAACGATTAAGGAATCACCAAATATTTAAGAGGGGCTGAATCATGAATGAATTCGATGTTTTTCCTTAATTAGCATGGTAAGTGAAATTTATATGTGTGTTACATGGTTATTACATCCTCTTAATAAAAATATTTGGGATACATATATTTGGGTTCATGTTCTGTATCGGAGACTCCATAGGTAGTATAAAATTAATATGTATGTTGTATGGTTGTCCATTCTTTAATGGGGAAACACCTTACATACAAGTATTTGGTTCATATATAATCATGTAAAGAAAATGACACCTTTACACATACAAGACTTAATGATTGTGCAACGTGATTCCCTGTGTTATAATAAAAAATTGAGTATATGATTACTCTCCACATGACATGCACCGATTGTATGAATGAGTTGTGAGTGTAACCCTTTACCTTCTTAGCAAGTTTATACCAAAGAAATGAATAAACTATGCATTTTCTACATGGAGAAGGGCCGGGTGGGAGGCGGCAGGAGGGGAAGAGATTAAATTGATACACACACGTATCTACATTTTCTATATGAAGGAAGAGGTCGGGCGGGAGCCAGTAGGAGGGAGAAGACGGAGATAAATTTCTCTCTCTCTCTCTCTCTCCCCACACACACACGCCAAAAAAAAAACACGTATCTACATATATCCTATATGGAGGAAGGGACTGGGCGAGAGCCGGTAGGAGGGGAAAGACGGCGAATTGAATCTAAATTCCACGAACCAGGTATAACTATTTCACCTAGTGGGAACTATCAAGTGTTGTCTCATTTTGGTATTGGATGATAAACCAAGAAAATTACGACTTAATAAAGTTATTAACCGATTGGAGCAGCTATATATATATATATATGTGTGTGTGTGTGTGTGTATATAGTGGTCTTCGTGTGAGAAACTTTCTCACACGAAGACCGTGAGAAAACTATATAGGAGCTTTTATGTGGATGATCCGAACCGTTCATCTTGATCTATATACGTTATTTAGACTATCAATTAAAAATCACGCGAGTCCGAGCTTTTTTACCCATACAACAAGTGGTTACAAAACATATGTTATATTCACCGTAGAATAAAGATGTCACTTGATGCATCGGTAAAAAAGGTTAGAATCGCGTGATTTTTTATTGGTTGTCTAATTAGAGTATGTAGATCATGATGAACGGTTCGGATCATTCATAAAATCTCTCTTATATGATTTTCTCACGAAGCTTATTATGAGAAAGTTTCTCATTTGAAAATTTTCATATGTACATATATATGTACATGTATATATGTACATATATACGTACATATATATACGTATATATATACGTACATATATATATATATATATACATACATATATATATATATAATATACATACATATATATATATGAGGTTACTGTACCTCAGCCTGCAGGCTGAGAGAGTTTCTCAGCCGGCGGGACGTGGCTGAATATATGCCACACATCGGCCACAGTGTGTTGGCGCCAAAAAAATCAAAAAATCCCGCCTAAACAATCGTGAAACAAATTGACCAAAATACCCTTTTAATTCTAAACTGGAATAAAGTCATGAACAAACAAAATTTCAGTTGAATATATCTACAGTTATAAAATTCGTAATTTTAATACATCCAAAAATATAATTAAAAAAATTGGATCAATATAACAACTGCCATGGTCGCAGACTTAATACAATATAACAACTGCGACACAGTCGCGACTTAATACAATATAACAACTGCGACACAGTCGCAGTCTCTAGTCGCACTCAAAATATAACAAAACTTCTTTATATAACGTCTGCGACCCTAGTCGCATCTATCGTACAACAATGCGACCTCCTTCAGTACTGCGACCAAAGTCGCAATCTTCTTTCCCATGCCTTATGTAAAAGATTTTTAATATGCGACTAGGGTGGATTAGGAATGCGACCCTGAGATCAATTCGCGTATATCAAATCTTATAAAAATTATTATATTAATTACACTGAATTAAATGAAGTAATTAATATTCTTTCTACCGTGATACAACAACAGTGATAAAAAGAGATGCACTAATATTAATCTCGAGAAAGGAAAGATGTGCACCATACGTAATCTAAAGGTATAGGCAAACAATTCTATAAAAAGTTAATTTGAACTTCATGTATTAAACCTCTGAAGAAAAAAAGAACTCTTCGGATTCTCCCACAATAAATCTTCAATTAAATATTTTTTTATCACTTCTTACCATACTCAACCATCACCTGTAACAATTATTATTACTATTCATGTTCTTCCACAAATATTCACCTTTATATAATGCTTGTTACTAATATATTATCTCATACCTAAAAACTATATTTTTGCTCTTCCTTTTCAATTTGATTTCAAAAACTTCCAAAAAAAAAATTCATTCTTGAATCATGTCTTCCCCATCTTCTTCCTCTGAACACTTAGATTTCAACTTCAATCGTTCCCCCACCGGTCCTTTGTCTTCAAGATATTCTAGTGAATCTGATACCAGTCTGGACTTCACTCCTTTTGACTATCTCACTACATCAAATAATGTATTAACTGATCCTCCTATTCATGATGATAATGAAGTTTTCATGTGGGGTAGTGAAGAAGACATTATTCCTCTGCCACTTGACGGAGGCATGCTTGATGAAAGCATGTCCTCTGATGCTGTAGGCTCGCTTCCTATCAACGGGTCAGACGAAGAGCTTGATAGAGACGATCCATTCTGGGAGTTCATCGGTGAAACAAAAAAATCTCAAAAACAGCAAGATGATGAGGAAATAAGTGATGAAGAGGAAGAGCAGAAGAATGAAGACGATGAATCTGCTTATGATGGGGATAATGACGAGGATTAGGATTTCCTGATCTTCTGATATTCAATTATATTTTGTCTTCTTTTAAAAGCTTTTAATTCTATTTTTTTGTAAGGTCTCTTTCTCACTATATTAACTTATAAGCTCTTTTAATTACATATCCAAACTGCGACTGCTGCTCTTAAACACTGCGACCATAGTCGCAATCCTACTACTGATGCAATTTATGGTCGAAGTTAATCATTTATCAGTTCCCAATGCGACTATGGTCGCAATAATGTACTGTTTTAGAGTTCAAAGTAATTTAAACATATAGTGTATTAACTTTTAAACAGTTTTGGATAACTGAACAGTCGCCTAGGAAGTATACACAATTTTTGAGAAAAGGTAGAAAATAAGTTTGGGAGATATTCACGTGGTTTGAGAGCTTAAACCCTTTGGAATTCCGGGATTAAAATATATAAAGGGTCATCAGCAAAAGGATTACAAACATACTAAATTATTTTTGCTCAAACACGTTACTCTCACTGTTCGGTCAATAGACTCAAAAAAATGTCTTCTCCACCGTCTTCACCGGAAAGAAGCCAATCATCTAATGATGATTGGATGTATAGTTCTGAACCGATGCCTCGCTACGGATCAGAATCTGAGCTTGATACAGACGACCCGTTCTGGGACTTCATTGGTGAACCAAAACACAAACATGAAGAGGAAGAAAGCGAAGATGAGACTGTCGCTGAAGAGGAGGAAGAGACGGAAAGCGATACAGAAGACGAAAGCATGACTCTTGACGACGAATCTGATTACGATGGTGATGACGAGGATTAGAAGTTTAAAAAATTGTATTTTGTTTTTTTTTAATATATATAAACCAGTTTTCTAAGGTTAATTGTGTGAATTACATTTTTTACTACTATGTCTTGGTTGAAATGCTGTACAATTGTTACAAACCTTCATTTTAAATATTTTACGCTAAACGAATATACTGCGACCATGGACGCAGTTAATAATTATATTACTTCACCCGTATAAATTTTTAAAATGATAGCTTGCGACTTTGGTCGCAGTTGCAGGACGCAGATTTAATAAATAAACTGCGACCTTGGTCGCATTTGCTGGTCTTTAGTCTTAATCAACAACAACACTGCTACCTTGGTCGCAGTTGCTAATCGTAGTCTTAATAAAATACAATGCGACCTTGATCGCAGTTGCTGGTTTTTGGACTTAATAAATACACTGCGACCTTGGTCGCAATCGCTGGTCTTTATTTTTAATCAACAACAACACTGCGGCCTTGGTCGCAGTTGCTGGCCGTAGTCTTAAAAAAATAATCTGCGACCTTGGTCGCAGCTGCTGGTCTTTAGTCTTAATCAATAACAACACTGCGACGAGGTGACACGTCACCGCAGAAGTTGCTTAGTCGCAGTCTTTGGTCGAAGTGTCGACCCTGGTCGCAGTTGTTTCTATTTGCAATGTAGTCTTATGCGACCTTGGTCGCAGTGTCGTCTCTGCTCCAAGTTGTTTTGTTTGCAATGCATGACTGCGATCAACGTCGTAGTTTATTAAAAAACAAATATGATTTTTATTTATGTCCAGGCATTTATCTCCAGGCATGTGAAAATGATACAAAACGCTCTCTTATACAATAAGATTGAGTGTTACAATACAGCAGTACAAAGAAGACTAAACATCAAAAGACGCTCTCTTATACAATAAGATTGAGTGTTACAATACAGCAGTACAAATAAGACTAAATATCAAAAGACGCTCTCTTATACAATAAGATTGAGTGTTACAATACAGCAGTACAAAGAAGACTAAACATTAAAAGACGCTCTCTTATACAATAAGATTGAGTGTTACAATACAGCAGTACAAAGAAAACTAAACATCAAAAAGAGCCCTTGTTGACTAAGAGCAGTGGTGTTATTGAGGTCTGGTGGCAGCAGAATCTCCGATTCCACCTGACCCTCCAAAGTGGTGGGATACGATCCTTCGTTTATGAACATCTCTTCCACCAGAAGGTTATCCAGTGAGCATGGAATTTCCTCGATGTCACTTCTGGGGTAAGAGAGGAGGTTTTTAGACCTCACAGGGTATGCTACCTACCACTATATCCACCACATCCCCCGCCGCCATACCCACTCTGACCATCCCTTGCCAGCAAGCTTGACTGGTGCATCAAGTCCGAGGAGATCTTGGAGAGGGTTAAGTCCTCGCCAGGGATCATGACTTCTTCCCTTGTGAACGACGAGGACCATGACTTCTTCCCTTGTGGACGATGAGGTCTATGACTTCTTCCCTTGTGGACGAACATCGATCAAGTTCGTCCATAGGGACATCTTCATCCATGGAGGCAGGCCCCTGTTAGAGACTCTGAAGAAGGCGGAAATTCTCAGAGCAATTGCTCTCGAAAATAAAACAGTCTAATTATGGGCTGTTAAAGGGAGAGGGTGAGCCCTATTTATAGGCAGCCCATAATAACCATAATTAATGGTTCATTAATCAGAACCGTCGGCTTTAATGGTCTCCAACCGCAAGCGCCGGTTTGGCATTAAAAGACATTAACGCCTAAACCCAATGAAGAGCCGACGCGTAGACAACGTAGACTTGACGTTTAAAGATCTCATAAAATCTTTATGACAGGGCGCGTCTCTCGGAGTGACTCCAAGTCGCGTCCCCTCAGCAAACTTTTCATTTTTCATTTAGATTCAAAAAATGACTTAATCAAAAACAATACTTAATAAAACAACACTGCGACCTTGGTCGCTATGCATGTTAATATAAAGGAAACACTTACTTAACGTACTGCGACCTAAGTCGCAGTCCATGTAATGCAACCCTAGATTGCAGTTGCTGGCCATCTTTATCAATAACAACACTGCGACCTTGGTCGCAATTAACCATGTACACTGCGACCAAAGTCTCTGACTAAGGTCGCAGTTTAAATGTACACAGTGACCAAAGTCTCTGACTAAGGTCGCAGTTTAAATTAAACTATAAAGTAGAATTTTATCGCAGGCTGAAAAATTGATCTGAAAAGATTTTATATTTTGAGAAAAAATTTTATCGCAGGCTGAAAAGTAGAAACTAGATCTTTCATAAAGAGGTAAGGAAATAGGGCGAAAAGTAATTTATATACAATAACCTAAATCCTATAAAGAGCGGCAAAAAGGGGGGAAAATAATAATAAACAATAAGGAAAGTTATCGAAAAGGGGGTATTTGGTAATTTAACTTCTTCCTAAAAGCGGGCCGCAAGTTAGTGGGGTGACAAAATTGAGCCACGTCACCGCAGGCTGATATACATTTCTCTCTCTCTCTCTCTCTTTCTCTCTCTCTCTCTATATATATATATATACACACACACACACACACACACACACACATACATATGTGTGTGTGTGTACATACATACATACATACATATATACACACACACACATATACATATACATATACATATACATACACACACACACACACACACACACACACACACACACACATATATATACACACACACACACACACATACATATATATATATACACACACATACATACACACACACACACAAACACACACACACACACATATATATATGGGCTTACTGTACCTCACCCCGCGGGCTGAGAGAGTTTTCTCAGCCTGCGGGCGTGGCAACATCACCGCCCCACATCTGTAATAATTTTGGCGGGCAAAATCCTGTAAAATCCCGCCCAATTTAATGCCAGTCACCTCAACATTGTAATTTCCAAAAATACCCTCCCTCACAACTTTTTACCGACCTTGGTAGCAGTCCTCAGAAAAAAACTGCGACCTTGGTAGCAGACCTTGGTAGCAGTCCTCAGAAAAAGACTGCGACCTTGGTAGCAGTCCTCAGAAAAAGACTGCGACCATGGTAGCAGTCCTTAGAAAAGACTGCGACCGTGGTAGCAGTTCTCAGAAAAAGACTGCGACCTCGGTAGCAGTCCTCAGAAAAAGACTGCGACCTTGGTAGCAGTCCTTAGAAAAGACTGCGACCGTGGTAGCAGTTCTCATAAAAACACTGCGACCTTGGTAGCAGTCCTTAGAAAAGACTGCGACCGTGGTAGCAGTTCTCATAAGTACTGCGACTATATTAAAAATCATTAAATATCAAATCAGATAAAAAAAATTAAAGAAGCAGCATTCACTGTCTTTTACCGAAAAAGTAGCTTTTCATAAGGGGTATTTGGTAATTTAACTTCTTTCGATAAGCGGGCCGCAAGTTAGTGGGTTGCAAAATTGAGCCACGTCAGCGCAGGCTGAGAGAGTTCTCTCAGCCCGCGGGCTGATATACATTTCTCTCTCTCTCTCTCTCTCTCTCTCTCTCTCTCTATATATATATATATATATATATATATATATATATATATATATATATATATATATATATATATATATATATATATATATATATATATATATATTTGCATATACACGTAGTGTGCTCATTTTGTAATGGTATATGGATGATTAAACTCATGGTAGTTGAGACATCTAAAAAAAATAATTCAATGTTGGAAAGAGGGAGATTTGTACTGAGGAAGATGACCCGGACCGTCAAGGGATTGTCGAGGAAGTCGGCGACAAGAGACGACGGAAGAAACAGCAGCAGAAAACAAGCAGCAGCAGCAAAACAGGTTCTCCGGTCGACCGGGCCGGTCGACCGGACGTGCACGACGTGCACAGTGTCAAAGAGCGGTCGACCGGACCGGTCGACCGATATGACTGACTGTAAAGGGCCCAACTCTCTGTTGGAATCGGTCGACCGGACCGGTCGACCGGTAGAAGGGTCAGTCGACCGTCCCGGTCGACCGACAGTCGGGTTTGGGCTGAAATCTGCAGTTCGGAAACCTGTTGTATTTAAGGGCTGCTAGGGTTTTCTAAGTAGGTAATCTTGGAGGTAATCTTGTAGAAGAACCTGCGAAATTAGGAGGCTTAGGGTTCTCTTGTATTGAGAGAGGCTAAGATCCATTGTAATCATCTTCCCAAATTAAATCTCTCTCCGTGGATTGCCCCGAGGACGTAGGCACGTTGGCCGAACCTCGTTAGATCTTGGTTGTTTGCGATTGTTCTTCTTCTAGTTGTGATTTCATTGTTTTGGTGATTGAGATCTGGTTGGATCCTCTAAGGGTTGTTGTCTGTCGCGCACAACAAGTGGTATCAGAGCTCCAGGTTACGCTTGGGATATTCTGAAGATTCGAAGGGCTCCAGAACTGATCAGGTGGAGATCGTGTGTCGATCTCAGGTCAGAGGCATTGGTGTTCAAGGAGATCGTGTATCGATCTCAGGTGGACGCAGGGAGGGCTCGTTGAATCAGGGGTGGAATAGATCTGGTGAGAAACTCAAGCTAGGGTTTCAAGGTAGAGGTAAAAAAAAAAAAATCACTTTTTTATCTCAGAAATAGATCTATTTTGCAAGTATTTAATCTTCCGCATAGTTAGAGGGTCAAGGAAAGGATCTCAATGGCAGAGGAATCTAAGTCTGTTAAAACAATGAACAACTCCAGGATTGATGTTGTTAAGTTCAATGGAACTAACAATTTCGGAATGTGGAGGTGTGAGGTTATGGATGCATTGAATGCACAGAACCTCGAGGACACACTCCTATTGGAGAGGAAGAAGAACACTACTACCGAGGAGGAATGGGCAAAGATGAATAGATCGGCATGTGGCTTGATTCGTTCATGCTTGGCACAGGATATAAAGTACCTTGTGCAACATGAGACGTCGGCAAAGAAACTGTGGAAAACCCTAGAAAAGAAGTACCTGACCAAGAGTGTGGAATCACGCTGCAGCTTAAGAGTAAGCTGTATTTGTTCAGGATGCAGAGGGGGAGCACAGTGAATGAGCACATAAACCGGTATACGAAGCTTCTCACAGATCTGATAAACGTGAATGTCAAGGTAGAAGAGGAAGACAAGGCTGTCATTCTCCTGAACTCGCTCCCACCGGAGGAGTATAAGACATTCACCATGACGTTTATCAATGGTAGACAAACTTTAGTCTATGATGAGGTGTCATCCGCATTGATGAGCTATGAGACAAGGAAGAATGAGAGACATTCTGGTCAGTCAAGCTCAGTGGCGGAGGCATTGGAGGTGAGAGGCAGAAATTCATCAAGGAAGGGTAGAGAGATGGGTGGAAGATCGAAATCCAGGCCGGGATTCAAAGACCTCAAAAGAAATCAGTGCATTTTCTGTAGAGAAATTGGGCACTGGAAGGTAGATTGCCCAAAGTTCAAGGGAAAGAAGAAGGAGTCGAATGCTGAAGCAAATCTATCGAAGGTGACGAAGACTCAGAGGAGTAGTTCACAGACAGATGGAGCAGATTCGGACTCGTCAGGATTCTCTTTTTCAGTCAGTTCTCCCAGTATTAGTAACTCATGCAAAGATGAGTGGATTATGGATTCAGGTACAACATACCATGCATGTCCAAATAGGAGCTGGTTCACCAGTTTTGAGAAGCTGGAAGGTAGCTCAGTGGTGATGGGTGATGATCACTCATGTAGCGTGGAGGGTGTTGGTACAATCCCAATCAGGATGTTTGATGGGATGGTTTGGGAGTTGACAGGTGTGAGGTATGTACCTCAGATGAAGAGAAATTTAATCTCTTTGGGAACTTTGGAAGCATCGGGCATGATGATATCGGTTCGAGATGGCGATCTCAGGATGATCAAGGGCTCGATGGTTGTGATGAAGGGCGTCCGCCGAGGAAATTTATACTACTTGAAGGGTAGTACTATTTCAGATCAGGTGGAGACTTCGAGTACAAAAGATGAGGTTGGCCTGGGGATTCAGCAGGAAAAAGCCGGACAAGAAGAAGAATCTTTGCGAGCTCCTGCAAAGATGAAATCAGAAGAAGGTGCTGCTACCTGCAAGTCAGAAGGTGGACACAGGGTTCTGGACAAGAAGAAGGTGAGTTTTAGCACCAGTTCTCACCACAATGAAGGTCTTCTTGATCGTGTTCACGTGAATGTATGGGGACCTGCTAAGACGGCATCGCTTGGAGGTCACAGGTACTTTGTCTCGGTAATTGATTGTTCATCTAGGCAGGTTTGGATATATCCGATGAGACAAAGGGGTGAAGCCCTAGATGTGTTGAGGAAGTGGAGCGGAAGAATGGAGAGGCAGATAGGTAGGAAGGTAAAGGAGCTTCATATTGGCAATGTTGGAAAGACATTGACCAATTCCTACAGTTTGGACAGAACACAGGAATTGCTACACACTTCTCAACAGGTACAGATGAGTTGGCTAAGGAGTTGGTCCGTTCCTTGCTGGAGGAGGTTCGAAAACTATTGTCTAATGCAGAATTGGACAGGTCGCTTTGGACTGAGGCGATTGAGTATGCTAGCCATCTCAAGAATCAAACGACTGCGATAGGAGGTAAAGCTCCATTGGAACATTGATCAGGAAAAGCTCAAGATCACGGTGTGCTGCGGGAATTTGGAAGTCCGGCTTACTTCAGTGCCAAGAATGGCAAGGTGAATCCGCAAGCAAGGAGGTATGTCTATTTGGGCATCAAGGAGAACAGCTACAGGTTGTGGGATCCCAAGGACAAAAGGATCGTGATGAGCAGGAATGTCACATTTGGAGAGGCTTCAGGGTTGAAGTCCATCGTCTCTCAGCAGGTGGAGAGGACGAAGACCAAGGGAGGATCGCAGCGGGTGGAGGTCGATGCTACTCCATCATCTCCAGGTAGTTCGGCATCAAAGGAGACTTCATCGGAAGTGACACCGGGTGGAGATCATGATAACAAGAGTGATGCTGAACAGGTTGAAGACATTGCTGAAGATGTCAAGTTGAGTGCAGCCAAAGGAACCAAGGAGAGACCACGTTCGTGGTCAAAGAAGGATGAATCTCAAGCTTGTGGACGCGACAAGCTCAAGTTGAAGGCCGTTGCTCTCCATGATGGTCAGGGGAAGGTTCATATGACTCAGTCTAACAGGTTCACTGCTGCAGGAACAGGTAACATTATTCGAGCTTGATGAAGCTCAGTTTAATGAACTACGGTTGGCTTGATCCTTTTGGGCAAAGGTACGTAGGCAGCCGTAAAGGCGCAGCCATTGGTGATGCAACTCTTATGAAGCTATGTATGGGTTCTCGAGAAGTTGTTTGGACCTTCACATAGAGGTGAAGAAGTGTGGTCAATGGAGCTTCACGTAGAGTTGAAGAGACTTCACGGAGAGGTGAAGAGACTTCATGTAGCGGTGAAGTGGTTTGGCCAGTTGGACTTCACATTGAGGTGGAGTGGTGTGATCTCGAAGAACAGTTTTATCTTCCGGAGAGGAGATGTTGAGCTTGCATAAGGAGGGGTGTGCATCCAGTTGAAGCCGATGATGTTTGGTTGGCTCTACGCAGACTTGGTTGGACCGTCAGTGGAAGACAGGTAGACTAGATAGAGCTAGTCAGTGGAGAGTCAGTGTTGGCTCATAAGGAAGTCTTCATGAGGTCATGAAGTTACGGAGTAGAAGCCACAGTATAGTGATCGGCAGGTATGAAAATTCTCCTAAGGTGAAGTGCAGGGAAGGCATGTGCAATGTTTTCCAGGAAGAGATGAGCCAAAGATTCCAAGCCGAGATCGTGTGTCGATTTCGCCGAGATCGTGTGTCGATTTCGACCGGTGTGCGCAAGCCGAGATCGTGTGTCGATTTCGCCGAGATCGTGTGTCGATTTCGCCAGGTGATAGACTGGGGTTCGTTGGAGATCGGCTCAGATTTTGAGAAAATCTTCGCCGAGTGGAGAATTGTTGGAAAGAGGGAGATTTGTACTGAGGAAGATGACCCAGACCGTCAAGGGATTGTCGAGGAAGTCGGCGACAAGAGACGACGGAAGAAACAGCAGCAGAAAACAAGCAGCAGCAGCAAAACAGGTTCTCCGGTCGACCGGGCCGGTCGACCGGACGTGCACAGTGTCAAAGAGCGGTCGACCGGACCGGTCGACCGATATGACTGACTGTAAAGGGCCCAACTCTCTGTTGGAATCGGTCGACCGGACCGGTCGACCGGTAGAAGGGTCGGTCGACCGTCCCGGTCGACCGACAGTCGGGTTTGGGCTGAAATCTGCAGTTCGGAAACCTGTTGTATTTAAGGGCTGCTAGGGTTTTCTAAGTAGGTAATCTTGGAGGTAATCTTGTAGAAGAACCTGCGAAATTAGGAGGCTTAGGGTTCTCTTGTATTGAGAGAGGCTAAGATCCATTGTAATCATCTTCCCAAATTAAATCTCTCTCCGTGGATTGCCCCGAGGACGTAGGCACGTTGGCCGAACCTCGTTAGATCTTGGTTGTTTGCGATTGTTCTTCTTCTAGTTGTGATTTCATTGTTTTGGTGATTGAGATCTGATTGGATCCTCTAAGGGTTGTTGTCTGTCGCGCACAACATTCAAGGAAGTAGTTTGCATCACATAATAGCTATTTGAGATCACCCTTGATTAAATTCATTGACATATGAAATCTTAAACTTAACAAATATTTAACCTGGTTTACTCATTGAGCCGTCGAGCTCATTTTATTTTCTTTTCACCTATTTCAGATTTGGATAAAAGTAAGAGACCGGTTTAGCTTGGAGGATTAAGCAATAAAGTGAACATCATACTTTCTATATTTTGTTTTCTTTTGCTAGCAATCTTCACATGTATGATTTATTTTTTTGTAAGCCTATAAAAAAATCTTTTGTATTCTTTTTTTGTAATCATATTTTATCCAATATTAATTAATATAATAGAGTTTTTATTCTCCAATTACACGTAAATTCGAGTTTTTTTTTTTTGGCTCGTAGATTTGAATCGCTTGCTCCTGAATTCGAATGATTATTCTTTACCTGAAAAAGCGCACTAGTACAGTATATATCCCGCGTCGCTCGTCTTCATCGCTTCCTTATCAGCATCAAACTCTTTGAGGAAAATGTTTCTTTTGTCTCTTTATGTGCATCCAATAAAAATTCTTTCATTTTTTCTTCTCTTCAAATGTTAAATGATTTTATCGGTAATTAGAAAAGAGCCGGATGTAGCTGGCTGGAGAGTGAATGTTCAGGGTTGACACATGGTCAAATAAATGCTAGCTTTAATTAACGTCTTTGGAGCATTAAAGCTTGATGATAAAGTACTCGCTACATAGAATATTTGCATTTTGGCAACGGGTTGTATTATTTATGCTGCGTTCGGAAAATAAAATATGGCCAAGGGTTTATGTGTTCAGAGTCTTCAGACTTCAGACTATAATAAAAGACCCACTTTCACTATCGTTCTCTTTGTTTTTTTTATAAAAAGAAAAAGAAGAAATTGTTAATTAACAACAGAAAGATTAAAGCCAAACTTTACTTGATACCCAACATATCAAATTCCTAAGTTTTTTTATGCCCATCTCAACTCATGAGGATAGAGCTTGATCTTTAATTTGAGCTACGTGGATAAATTAATTTAGCTTCTCACATATATTAGTAAAGCTGAATGTGTCCATGTCCCTCGCCAACCAGCCATAAAATAATAATACCCGCACGTGCATGTGATATATGGAAATATTTTCCTTGCCGTATAAATTCGATACAGCGCACTAATATGGAAAATGTATTATGGGGAAATTAACATGCAACTCAAGATTAATCTCTTTTTTCGTGGACTTGATTGCCGAAAAGCAATGATGTCTTCTGTATTTTTAAGAGTAAATACTTTTGTATTAATTTTTTATACTAAATTATATTATTATTTTTTTCAATTGTGAGTTACACTAGCAATAATAAGAATGAGGATGATAATTCACAAGAATGAGACTCACAGTTCATACGAGATCCAAGAGAGTGTAATCTCCGGCGTAGATAGATATTGACATTTTCAGGTTTTTTTTTGATACATGATGCTTTGAGTTCATTAATGTACTCTTTCAGGCCTTTATTTTATTTGATATGATAAATATAAATATAACTTCAGTTCAATTTTGGGTCAGTGCCGCGGTTTTGCAGGCTGCTACTGCTGCCAGAGCTGGTTGGCTGCTATTGCGGCTGCACAACAGTGGCTCATTGTTGCTGCTGCAGCTGTGGCTGCTGCTATGCAACAACTAGAGAGAGACAAAGAGATGTTGGGGGAAAAAAAAAAACTTCAGCTGTTTTTTGATCGGTTCGATTTCAGAATCTCTCAAGCCGAACCAAACCGATAAACCGAATAGCATATAAATTGAAATCGCAATCGCACCAAATTCAGAAGAAAAAAAAGAACCGAACCGTCTGAACATCTACGGTTCGGGCAGTTTGACTGGTTTAGCCGGTGAAATGCTTGCTCCTACTGTAATGCTCAGATTATTTTATTCTGTATTAAGTAATAATCTCAGGTTATAAATGTTAATTTGTTCGATAATCTATTGGATTATAAATTTAGATGTAATTAAGTGGGGAAATTAGAAATAAATAATTTTTCATAAATCATGACACGTGAATATATCATTAATTGTGTTAAGTGTATGGATATTTAAATATATAGTGCCTATGCACGTGTGTGCATAAAAATTGGGTATATACAAACTGTATGCATGAGAGGTACCTCACCAAATTAATTCATATCCAATAATTAAACAAATCTATTTGTATTAAATTAATGAGTGCTTAGTGGGGAGGTGTGCTGGCTCAGCCAAGCATGAGATGGGTACGTTTAGGAGCGTACGGGGAAGAGAGATGGCCAGTGGCCTCATGGGTATAAAAAACTCAAGTTGTAAATGAGAGAATTATTCTTCTTCACACCCCTCGCACTCTCTCTTCATCTCTCTCTCACAAGCTCTCTTTCTCTCAGCTCTCCCTAACCGGCGGCAGATGCTCTGACCGGCGGAGCTTCCGGGCGGCTCTAGACAATGGCAGTCGGCAGCGTGGAGCAGCCGTAACATCACCATCATCGTGATCATCATCTTCATCATCAACTAAAATGACTTTCTCATTTCTCACTCTTTCTTTCCTCCTTGCTGCGGCAAATGGACAGGGTCGGCTCCGGCGTTGAAGCTCCCGGCAGCGGGGGTGACCGGCGGTGGAACTCCCCCCCCCCCCCCCCTCTCTCTCTCTCCCTCTCTCTTCTCTCTCTATATATATATATATATATATCTATATATATATATATAATATATATATATATATATATATATATATATATATATATAGGAGACTGATCCTCTAAGAACGGTTCTCACGGATTTCTGTGAGAACTTTCACGTGGGTCGTCGGATCTGATAAATCAAATCAAATAAAACTAGATCTCTATCAGATCCGACGGCCCACGTGAAAGTTCTCACATGAATCCGTGAGAACCGTCCTTAGAGGATCAACTCACTATATATATATATATATTATATATATATATATATATATATTATATATATATATATATATATATATATATATGAAAATTTTCAAATGAGAAATTTTCTCATAATAAGCTTCGTGAGAAAACCATATAAGAGAGATTTTTTATGGATGATCTGAATCGTTCATCTTGATCTACATACTCTAATTAGACTACCAATAAAAAATCACGCGATTCTAACTTTTTTTACCGATGCATCAAGTGACATCTTTATTCTACGGTGATATAACATATGTTTTTGTAACCACTTGTTGTATGAGTAAAAAGGCTCGGATTCTCGCGTGATTTTAATTGATAGTCTAAATAAAGTATATAGATCAAGATGAACGTTCGGATCATCCACACACACACACATATGTTGGGATTTGGGTCGAACAAATAGTCCCACATCGGCTAGACGTGGGGATGGTCTTGGGAATATAAGCATTTGGGCAACTCCACCTAAAAGACTAGTCTTTGGGATGGTGCCCCGAGTCCTTCAAGTGGTATCAGAGCCATGCCCTGAGCTTAGTTGTGTGTGTGTGACGTCGACGATGTAGATCCCCCCAATGGCGCAAAGGCGCAATGGGCCTGGCCCCCCACTGGCGCAAAAAGGCGCATAGGCCCCTGTAAAGCTAATGTTGGGCTCTCGAGAAATTTGATAGTGGTGCTCCTTTGCAATGGGCGTGCTGCCTCCACGCGGTGTAGAGGAGTGACCGACTGCAGTTGTACTTCACATAAAGCGTGCCGTCTTCTCACGCAGTGAAGAGTTGGAGAAATTGGCAGTAGTGCTCCTTTGCAATGGGCGTGCTGCCTCCCCACGCTGTGTAGAGGAGTCACCGACTGCAGTTGGTACTTCACATAAGGTGTGCCGTCTTCCCACGCAGTGTGAAGAGTTGGATCTCGATGAAGCATTTGATCTTCCCGGTGTGAAGATAGTTGAGCTTGCAGGGAGACTCTTTGTTCGAGGGGGGATTGTTGGGATTTGGGTCGAACAAATAGTCCCACATCACTAGACGTGGGGATCGTCTTGGGTTTATATGGATTTGGGCAACTTCACCTAACAAACAGTCTTTTGGGATGATGCCCCGAGTCATTCAAGTCACCCCCACACGTCTAGCCGATGTGGGACTATCCCTCCTCAAACAAAGAGTCTCCCTCTCTGCAAGCTCAACTATCTTCACACACTCCCTGAAAGATCATATGCTCCATCGAGATCCAACTCTTCACTGCGTGAGGCTACGCACGCCTTATGTGAAGCACTGCAGTCGGTCACTCCTCTACAGCGTGGTAGCCGGCACGCCCATTGCAAAGGAGCACCACTGCCAAATTTCGGTCACTCCTCTACACCACGTGGTAGCCGGCACGCCTATTGCAAAGGAGCACCACTGCCAAATTTCTCGAGAGCCAAACATTAGCTTCACAGGGCCTATTGCGCCTTTTTTGTGCAATTGGGTGGGCAGGTCCATTGCACCTTTGCGCCATTGGGGGATCTACATCGTCGAACATCACCACACACACGACTAAGTTCGTGTATGACTCTAATACCACTTGAAAGACTTGGGGCACCATCCCAAAAGACTAGCCTTTTAGGTGGAGTTGCCCAAATCTTTATATACCGAAGATCATCCCCACGTCTAGCGATGTGGGACTATTTATTTGACCCAATCCCAACAATCATATATATATATATATATATATATATATATATATATATATATATATATATATATATATATATATATATATAGGGTAAAGTATTCCTAATAGGTCTCCTTATATTGTAATCAAGGAGACGGCTTAAAACTCCAACATCCTGATTTTTTTCGCGATCCGACCGCACATTGTCATATTCATGTTCTAAGATGTACACATAAAAAATCATATGATTCGAAGTTTGTTTACTCTAATTTCTTTGGGTTCAAACATTAATGGTTTTTAAACAGTAAAACAAAATGGAACGATTAGATTAATGAGTAAATGAACTACAAATCACTTGATTTTTTATATGTGTACATCTTAAAATATGAAGATGATAATGTACGGTCGGATCGTAGAAAAAAATATTTGGATGTTAGAGTTTTAAGTCGTTTCCTTAGATTGTAATCTATGGAGACCTACTAGGAACACTTTACCCATACATATATATATATATATATATATATATATATATATATATATATATATATATATATATATATATATATATATATATATATATATATATATATATATATATATATATATCTTTCCCTTTCTTTTGTTGGCGGCAATGGATGGCCTGGAGACGATTAGGGTGGAGCCGGGGCAGCGGGCGGCAATGCCAGGCCAGCGCGGTGCTAAACGGCGCGCGGCATGAGTGGCAGCAGCAACTGTTGCTGCTGTTATTTTGTAGAAGAAAAGGAGATAGAAGGTCAGGGGGTTATTAGGATTCAAATCCAACCCTAACCCGACCCGTTATGAACCCGACCCGACCCAATCACTTATAAAAGGTAAATTTTTATTTAACCACCTAGAGAATATAAATTATTACGTTTTGGTCCTTTATAATTTATAGAATTGACCCGTAAATTATCGGTTTTGGTTTCCGGTTGATAACTTATTCATCCGGAGTCAGATTTAGATGATTCTTAAACCATTGAGATTATGGAATCAAGAGCTATGCGTCTATGATACTGATAAACAGAATCAGGCAAAGATGAGTGAGGTTCTCATTTAAATCATAATTTATATGAGAAACTACAAAAAAATTGATGAATGGACAAGTAAGCTTAACTAATTTTGGACTACTAATATGATATATATGCATGTGTTGTTGAAGATTGTTCTTGCTGGAGCTAGTGATGTTTGTGTATATCTGTATATATGCGTATTGTACATTTGCATGTTTCATGTGCACAGAAGAAGGGGCCGAGGTGAATTCTGGCAGGTACGAAGACGGGTATTGTTATTATTGCAGGAAGGGACCCATATGGCATGGGTGGAGTGCGAAGACAGTGCTATGATATACTATTGAAAGTATATGTTGTGTGATGGATGTGTTATCTGTGTATGGTGCTATGATATACATATGTTGAAAGTATATCTTGTATGTTGATGTGTTTCATGTGTATGCTATTTTAGACATCGAAAATCCAGAATATGACATCAGAATATGGATTTACTGGATTGTAATGAAAATACTGACACTGACTGGTTGTGCACATATCAGTATTAATTGAACAGTAATTGAAAGTAAATAGATAATTAATTGAGACATTCATGTATCATGTATTTCATGTACCAAGTACACTGTATTTCATATATTATATACACTACGCACCGTTAATACCATACTCCAATTAAGAATGAAATTTGTTTCACTCATTAAGCGATCGTGCTCACACCCCCTCAATCTAAATATTTTTAGGTCAAGGTAAAGGCCCATCCAAGGAACATCTCAGACGTGACACTGGAAGAACATGAATTCCCTGACCAGTCTTAAATATTGTTATGTTGTTATTACTCTTTGACCTGTATGGACAATATATATGTATAAACTCGGTAGTTATTGAGTAGCAGCAGGTAATCGGATGTGTACATATGTAAGTAAAGGGTTATGTATAGTATTGACCTTGATGATAGTCTGACTTTTAATTTTGAATGCTTGTGAGTAGAAGAATGATTAAATTTAGTAAACTGTGATATATTTATAAGTACACGATGTCAAGCTGAAATTTTATTTTAAACTGTGTGGGATGTTGTGCATGGACACATGGTCGATGTTAAGACTAAATTTGAATATAGTAATGTGCCAGGGCAGACTCCATAATATAGAGGAGATGCTATAAAAATTTTAAAGAAATCTTATTGATTATTCGAACTATCAGAGCGATTTTAATTATTGTTGATATTTAAGTGAAGATTAAGATTAATTCAGGTGATTAAAATCTAGGACCGTTACATCTAGGGAGACAGGACATTATGTAATAGAATGCCTAAAAGGGGGAAAACAAATGTTAGATGGAAAGGAAGTGAATATGCGATTAGGTTGGTGAGATTGCTTTGCATATTTTAATCACTTGTTCAATTGTGAGTGATTGTTGGGGGAGGGTTTTGACATCGATGGAGCTAATAGCAAGTTGCACTCTATTCATGATTTAGGCTTTGGGTCAAATCTCTTAAAGGACAACATAGTGGCGAGCCTCGATGGAAGCAAATTGTAGTGTTGTATGTTGTGTGATTAATTTGGAAAGCAAAGAAGTGATATGGTGTTCTTTAGTACAATGCCAAATCCTTCTCCGATTTTTTTGCACAGGCTTTATCAAGCTAAAGAGGTTTGGTGCATTGATGCAAAGCGTGATTCTTTTCATCCTAAAGTCAGCTGGGGTGATTTGTCTTCTTTTCGACGATTTTCTACAAACATATCTTGTTTCATTGGTCCTCTCCCACGACTAAGGTCAATTTTGGTAGCTCTGTGAAGATTGAGCTAGTGGCTGGTGCCGGTGCGCTTTATCAGGATGAATTAGGTGTTGTTCTTCTTGTTAAAGGTTAGATGCTTGCTGAACTTACTGTGTCACTGATCGCAATCCTCCATAAACCAGCAGTCCACTTTTTTTGAAACAATTTCTGCAAGGGCATTTACCTCTTTCGCTGCTGAGAAACGCTTCAGTACTTGACACCTGGGCGCACATGATTGGTTTAAAAAAAAGAGGTGGCTTAAGCGAATAAAATTATGCAGCTGAGTTTTTTCTAATTAAGGTTTGACATAGGAGGTTGTAGCGAAATGGCCCATTTAAATATTAACAAATAATAAATTATTAAATTAATAAAATAATAATAAAACTAACTAAAATATTTAAAAATTAAATATTTAGATATCTAAATAACTAAAATTTTAATTATTATAAAATTTTAAAATATCTAAATCACTAAATTTTATAATACATTTTAAGAACTAAAATATTAAAATATAAAGTATTAAATAATCTTTTCCAAAAAAATTTAAAATATTAAAATATACAAACTTAAAATAAGCTATTAAAAATAAAAATATTTTAAAAATTAATTACTAAAATAAAATAAAATTTTAAAATTTTAAAAAATAAAACTTAAATAAGATATTAAACTATAATTAAAAATTAAAACTTAAAATAAAGTATTACAAATTACAAATTAAAATATTAGTATGGAATTAAATAAATAAATAATTAAATTAATTATTATTAATTAACATTAAAATAATAAAATAATAATAGCAAATAATATTAAAATAAATATTAATTATCTAGTGATTTTTTTTGCTGTAATTGGACTGCAAATGGTATTTATATGACCACAAAATTAATTATTTTGAGTTACAACTAAAACTAAGATTTATATGACCACACAATTAACTGTAGCACTCTGCAGGTGGAAAAATGGTAGTGTAATAGGGAAAAGAAAAAGTATAAAAGGGAAAAGGAAAAAGGATAAGGGATTTCCCCATTTATGATTTTTGGTTCAAAACAAACAAGAGAAAAGGAAAAATGAGCTTTCCTATTTAAAGATTTTGATTTTTCAGTTCAATACAAACACACCCTTCGTGAAATTTGACTTCAACGTCATGTCTAACTAGTTGTAGCAAAAAAGAAGATTGTAAATTATTATCCGGTTGGACCTGCTTAAGAGAAATCTGACCCAAGTCGTGCTCAAGTCTAAGCTCGAGAGGAGATGCGCGTGCAAATCAGAGCTCTCTCTGCTCTCTCTCTCATGCAATTTTTCTCTCTCCAATCCTTTTCTTAATTCCTAATCTAATTTGGTTTCTTAATTAGTTGGGATTTCTAATTAGGTTTGGATTGATTTAAGGGTCAGGATTGACACAATCTAGGTCATTAGCAATCCAATGGTAAGATCCTCCCATTTTCCTTTTCTTTATCACATCTAGAGTTTATGTATCATTATATATTCCTCTCTCACACAAGATCCGACATGGTGTTATGAATTCACCTCCTCCAAAATATTGTGAGAAGAAAACTAGAGAGATTCTTATGTGAATGTGATAAGTCTGTTTAACGGCTCTTCATTGTTGCTTCATCTTCCGAGGAAGAATGTTGTCGTGGGGGTGATCTAGTGCGAAACAATTTGTTGAGACGTTCTTGCAAAGATCAGGGGATAAACATGACATATTAGGATTACAAACAAGCTTTGAGGGAATTAAAAGACAAGAAAAAGCATCTACCTTGAGGATGAGGTGCGAGATCTCTTCAAGAGAGAAACAATCTCCAAGGGCTTTAAGTTCTTTATTTCCTTTGTTTTATGTTATGTTTATTTACATGCTAGTGTAACTAATCTAATATTGATTTAGGGTTTTTCATTCTAGCATGATGTAGTTCTTTTGACCTCACACACATATAAAAGTTAGAAATCCATCTATTATGCTTGATTAAAAAAATATATTTTGACCTAATAAATAATGTGTTTGGATCAATAAAAAAGGAAAACCCAATGAAGATGAAGTAGATTCCCAACATTCGACATATCTGATTGCAGTGGGAAATTCTCCGAGAACTTCCCACGTGCATTAAAATTGAAGAAAACACACAGACAAATAATCACAACAAACGCACTGAGATTTACGCAGAAACCCGAAAGGGAAAAACCATGGGAGAGAGATTGATTCCACTCTAATTCGAAGGAATTACAAATAGAGTTGAATGTCCTTTGCTTACTAGTGTGCCAGGGTTTGAATGAGTCAACCTCTTTCTCATTGGAGAGGGCAAGGTATTTATACACGAGAAATAACTTTGGGTAGTTGTTTAATCTGAATGGTTGGTCGTAACCGTAACAACCCGATGTGTTAGCTGTAACTACTTGATTTGTCGGATGTTACCCCCTGATTTATTGGCTGGAGACAAGATCTCTTGGCCGGAGATAAGATCTGTTGGCTAGAGATAAGATCTGTTCAATCTATGCAGTTGAGATCTGATCTGATAATTTCGAGAATCCCGTCGCTAAGCTGTATTGGATGAGTCTTCAAAAAGCTTCCAATATCGAGGGAGAATCAGGCTCGTCGGTTGTTCAGGAGGTGACGTCGGGGCCGATGAGTCTGGGTTAAAACTGATCTCTTGGGCGCTTGTTCTAAGGTGATGTCGAGACCGACGAGTCTGGGTTAAACCCGAGCCCTTGGGCGCTTGACGTGAGGTATTGTCGGGCCCGATGAGTCGGGATTGAACATGAGCTCTTGGGTGCTTGATTTGATGTTAGATGGTAGAGGCACTCAGTCGACGGTTAAATGGCGGTCGGTCTCTCGTTGTATCCCTGGGCTTGCCACGTGTCGTGGTCTCTTTTCGGGACCAAAAATTGACCGCTACAGAAAACACACAGACAATAATCACAGCAAATGAACTGGGATTTACGTGTGCAATGGTCAATTCCTGACCCCGAATCAAGATTGTGATATGTGGCAAGCCCGGATACAACGAGAGAACGACCACCATTTGACCGTTGATGGAGTGCCTCTGCCATCTAACCTTAGATCAAGCACCCAAGAGCTTGAGTTCATCCTGACTCGTCAGGTCGACATCACCTCAAGTCAAGCTCCCAAGAGCTCGGGTTCAACCCGGACTCATCGGCTCCAACATCATCTCAGATCAAGACCTAAGACCTCGGGTTTAACCTAGACACATCACCCCTAGATCACCGCTCAAACCACCGATGAGCCCAATTTTCCCGTGATATTGGAATCTTCTGAAAGACTCCTCTAGCACAGCTTAGCGATGGGATTCTCAAAACTACCAGATCAGATCTCAACTGCTTAAATTGAACAGATCTTATCTCCAACTAACAGCTCTTATCTCTGGTCAACAGATCTTATCTCTGACAAATAGAATTTTACTTCGTGATAGACCATGAAATAAGACAATTTTCTAAAAATTGACATGTTTTACTAGTGCTCTTCTGATCCACTCCACAACCAGCATAGTCAGCATCTGAGTAACTCGTCATGTTAAATTGCTCGATCTTTGGATACCACAAGCCTATACGAATAGTGCTCTTACGATATCTAATACTAAGTTTAACAGCTATTAGATGAGATTCTTTAGGACAAGATTGGAATCTAGCACAAAGACATAAATTAAACATATTGTTCGGCCTACTAGTCATCAAATAAAGTAAACTGTCAATCATATTACGATATAATTTACTATCAATATTTTTACCTTGTTCATCCTTATCAAGTTTGATTATAGTAGTCATTGGAGTCTTATTAACTTTCGCGTTCTCTAACCCAAATTTCTTGATTAGTTTTTTGGTATACTTAGCTTGATTAATGAAGATTCCATCACTCTTTGCTTGATTTGAAGTCCAAAAAAGTAGTTGAGCTCTCCCATCATACTCATCTCAGACTCATCCTTCATACATGATTCAAAATCTTTTCATAATTTTTCATTAGTAGAGCTAAAAGTTATATCATCAACATAAATTTGAATTATTAAAATATCATAATCAACATGCTTTGTGAACAAAGCAATATCTGCTTTACCTTTAATAAAACCCTTATTTTTAAGAAATTACTATCTTTCATACTAAATTCTTGGAGCTTGTTTTAAATCATAAAGGGCTTTATCTAACTTGAACACATAGTTGGAATGTGTAGGATCAACAAACCCGGGGGTTGTTCAACATACACTTTCTTTTCTATAAATCTATTTAGAAAAGCACCATCTGATATAGTTTAAAATCTTTATGTGAGGCATATGCAAGAGTCATTTTGATGGCTTCGAACCGTGCAACTGATGCAAAGGTTTCCTCAAAATCATTTTCCTCGATTTCATTGTAACCTTGGGCCACTAGCCTAGCCTTGTTTCTAATTATATTACCTGACTTATCTAGCTTGTTTCTAAATACTCACTTAATATTAGTAGTAGGTCTATCTTGGGGGTCTAGAAACTGAAATCACCTAAAGGGAGAGAATATGTGATATGCTAATCAATGGAGAAATAAAAAAACTTAAACACAATAGAGATATAAAAAAGTATAACAACATACAACCTAATCCAAGACTCACAATCAAGAAATGAAGCCGAATATCCCTTGAAGGGCTCTGAACTTCTTCTCGTGATTCCTCTTAGATAAGAGTTGAAATGCGTAATTGCTTTCCTAATATGATGAGAATAGATAGACAATAATATAAGAATAATAAACAAGATAATGCAAAAGAGTAAAGAGTATAGAGAAAGCAAACTTAAGCCAATCGCAAACACAAAGAATTATTCTCAAGGTTCGAGTTACTGCTTTACATCCTTGCCTTCACCGTAATAAAGAAGTCCACTAAAATTGATCCCGCAAGATCATTCGGTGCTGCAACACCTACAAGACTCTTGGACCAGCAAGTCCCTCACTTGTTCCCGCAAGAACAATATACACGCGAATCCGCAAGCTCATCGAGGTCGCAACCTCAATCATTTCACAAAGAATACAACAACAAGATGACTTTATTCAGATCACAAATAACTCATACTAAAAACTATAGCTTAGAATAGAGAGATATAAGTCAAGGATTCGGTGAATGATAAAACTAGTGAAGAGTTTAAATAGAAGCTCAAAACTTTTGTATAGAAATAGGATGATTTTAGATCAAGAAAACTGTTGTAAAATCATTAGAAAACACTCTTATTTATAGGTTTTTTTAAAAATAGCCGTTTAGAAAATGTAAACAAGGAAATTTATTATTTAAAACATGTTGAAGTTTAGGCCAAAACTGTGAACAGTCACCTAGAGCTGTCAACAATCCAAGATGACTGTTGACAGTGATAGGTGCACTGTTTCACAAAATAGCTTGTTAACAGATACTGATGTCGACAGTTCAATATGACTGTCGACATTCAATGCTGATACATATAGTATCTACTATCGATAGTCCAGTTTAGTTGTCGACGGTGACCTATATATATTGAAAATCATGAGTCGCTATAAAATACTATTGACAGTACTATTGACCTGTCTACGGTCTCTTTAATAGAGCTATCGATAGCCCATATAGACTGTTTGAAATTTAAAACAAATAACTTCAGTTTTTCAAAAATCTTTTGTGTAAAATGTGTATGTGTGAGTCCTTGAGCTTCTCTCTACATTAAAATTTAACATGCTACAACTTACAAAGAAAGGACATTTAGTCTAAGTATAAACTATAAAACATATCTTTTATCTTTGAACTTGACTTGATTCATGTAAGCTTGATGTAACATATCTTTAGTCTTTGAACTTGTGCTTTTGAATCAATCCATGTTAGCTTCAAGACTTGACTTTGAGTCTTTTGTTGACACCAATCTATGATCTTGAATAAATTTGAAACTTAGATATTACAAGATCATTAGTAATTATAACTACATGAGTTAATCATCATCAAAACTAAAGATGAGCTTTTGGGCCAACAATTTCCCTTTTTTTTATGAGACAAAACTCATAGAATTATATATACATAAATTAAAGATAAGCTTTGTAAAATCTCCCCCTTAACTCATGCTTAGCAAATAAACATATAGATATTCAGTAAGCTTATGAATAAACAACAAAACATATATACATATATAAACTCTAAATTTCTCTCCCCCTTTTGTCAACTCATCAACAAAGGGGTAAACAAATATAGTAAATGTATACGCAATATAAATTTATGATCAGGAGAGACGATAAGTTAACTCCCCCCGCATACATGTATTGTATGGAGGAGATGACTAAACCCTATCCCATATAATCATAATGTGTAATGTATAGATGGAGATGTTAAGCTCCCCTACACACGTATATTATATAAAGAAAAGCGGGCAATCTCTTCTTTATGTTAATATACTCATCATAAAGATATACATAGAGGAATGTTAAGCCCACTTGTATACAGACAATACAAATCAACAAAAATTTGAGAGAATAATTTAAATTTTGATTTTTAAAACCAATAGATACGGATAAAAAAATTTGATACTACTTAAAATAAACATAAATACCTATTAGCATAAATAATTTGAAAATAGTTGATAATAGTTTTGAGAACACTATTAAGTGAAGAATAAATGAACTAATTTCAAAGAAAATTTGAAAACTAGTTCAAAATATTTCAAACATGGAATCAATCATATACATCTTATGAAACATGCTAATTTCAATGGAGTCGTCACTCAAAGACTATATAGCACATGCAAGCTTATGAACACAAAATCATGAGTAAATATAAAAGTGAGTATACTAAATTCATGTGAATAACGCATTTAAGGAGATAAAACAAAACTATTGTGAAATTTCTTTTTTTTAAACTATGAAATATTAAAAAATAATTTGTAAAGACAAAAAAATACAAATCAAGAAAATCCTTTTTCACTAGCATATATCACGATTAGTGAAAGCAAATCCTCAACTCATCAAACATATCTACCAACGAGATATTCTAGAAATACATGAGATAAAAATAAAATAAATTTTAAGGTATATATAAGTTTCATCAAAACCGGAGCATATACACGCGCGCGCGCGTGCACACACACACACACACATATCAAAACATAAAGTGAGTACACATGGGGTATATGACATAAAAATCAAGTGACTCAAGGATACTACATGTATATCTCATAGTTTTAAAAAAATTTACACATACATGAAACAAAGTCAATAAAACAATCTCATAAGAAATCATGTATATAACTCAAGAAAAAATACATCATAAATCGAATATATGTATAAATGTAAGAATCATCAAAACTAGCATGTAACATATAGACAAACCACAAGTGGGGAAACAAAGGATATGAAACATGTGTAAGCACAAAATCAAGGGTGTATCTTAAAAGCTATACAAGTGCATTGCAAGTTTGAATAAAAATTGCGTCTAAATATATAAATAAAACATGCAAAATATGACATACTAAAAACATAAAAAAAAAAAGATAGAGATAGTTACCAAAATCGATTGAACTAATCTCCTCTTCTCCAAACAAGGTGGTCTTTCTACCTAAACTCCTTGATAGTGATGCATCCATAAATATGGTTCATTAACCTTCGATTTCATCCACCACCAAGGAAGCAACTCTCCCTACTTCTTGAAGGAGGACACACCTACATCATATAACGTTGGTGTGTTTTTTGGTACCCATATCTTCTTGGGTCCTTTAGGGATAGTACCTTTTGGAACCAAATATTGACATTAGAAATATTTATTCTATCATAATAAAATTTAGTAAAATGACCTTTTCGGGCATAATGAGTACAAGTATAGACTCTAGCATACATATGAGCATGATCATATGAATGTTGTACTTGGTGTGTATGCTTTGAGTGATGTGCATAGGATGGCTTCTTGTTTGAAAACAAAGATTTAATTTTGTTTTTATTAAAAGCATAGACTTTAAGAGTAGAATTCAAAGCATCCATTCTTTTCTTAAAAAATTCAAAATCATTATTTTCAATATAAATCGTAGGGCTTTTGCCTTCGCATGTAATTTTGTAAATATCAAAATTCTTTTTTGCTTTTTTCAAAAGAAATTGATAAATCTTCTTTATTTTTTGAAATAACATTCAATTTATTTTCAAAAACTCATTTTCTCTTTTCAATTTAGAATATTGATATTTAAGAGAAACATATTTTTCATCAAGTTCTTGAAAAGCAAAATCAAGTTCATCTAATGTTAATTCAGAATCATCAAGAGTGGTTTTGTGGGTTACCTTGGGTGTGTTATCATTAGCCATGAACACACATGAGTTATATCCACCTCTTCCTCGGATTCGCTCTCCGAATCACAAGTTACTTTCAATACCTTTGTCTTGTAGGGCTTCTTGGATGAGATACTTTTGTTGCTCATCTCTAGACACTCTCTTTTGTAGAAATATTCTTCTCATATTCTTTACTAGGAGAGAGAGCTTTTTATCATTATCTTCTTCATGACCAAGATCTTCATTATTGTTGGAAGAACACTTTAAAGTTATGCTTTTCATATTTGGTAAGGCTTCGTCTTCTCTAACTTGTCTTTCCATCTCATGAGTCTTCAAGTTTTCGATTAGTCTCATGAAATCTATTTCTTCCTTATTGTTCAATTCCTTTAGGGTGGTAGATTTGATTCCCAAGATTGAGGAAGTGCTTGAATAATCTTTCTCACCTTTTGATTGTTGTCAATGGAGTCACTTAGAATAGAAAGACCGTTAGTAATCTTTGTTAATCTCGTAATCATATCATCAATACTCATTTTCATGTATATTAAAATTTTCATATTGTGAATACAAGAGATCAATTTTGGCTCTCTTGATTTGTGATGTTCCTTCGTGGGTAATAACCAAGTGTGAACAAATATCAAAGGCGAATTTGCAATGAATTACCCTAGAAATGTCCATTATTCAAAGCTTGAAGTAAGGTAACGTGTGCTTTAGCATTAGCATTAAACTCCATGGTGACAATTTCAGACCAAGTGTCATCATCACCATCGGGTACACTAAAGGGTTTGGTCACTGCCTTTCCAACACAGCTTCCTAGGGATTGCACGAACACGGTCATCTTATCTTTCCATATGGAAAAGTTAAGACCATCAAAGTTGGGTGGAGACTTAATATTATTACCATTGGAATCCATGTGTATGAAATAAATATTGTGACGGGTCAAGATATGATCACTCTTAGGTGGTGAAACCTACAAACAAGAGCACTAGCTCTGCTACCAATTGAAATAACTAAAGGGGGTGAATAGGTGATATGCTCATAAATGCAGAAATTAAAATTTTTTTAACACAATAGAGATATACAAAATTATAACAACACACAACCCAGTTCAAAACTCATAATTAAGAAATAAAGCCAGATACCCCCTTAAGGGCTCTGAACTTCTCCTCGTAATTTCTTTTAGAGAAGAGTTGAGGCGCGTAATTACTTTCTTGATATGATAAGAATAAATGGACAATAATAAAAGAATAATAAACAAGATAATTCAAAATAGTAAAGAGTATAGAGAAAGCAAACTCAAACCAATCGTAAACACAAAGAATTGTTCTTAAGATTCGAATCACTGCTTTACATCTATGCCTTCACCGCAATAAAGGACTCCACTAAAATTTATCCCGCAAGATCACTCGATGCTGCAATACCTTCAAGACTCTTGAACCCGCAAGTCCCTTATTTGTTCCCGTAAGAACAATACACACGTAACCCGCAAGCTCACCAAAGCCGCAACCTTAATCACTTCATAAAGAATACAGTTGTAAAGTGACCTTATTCAGATCACAAACAACTCACACTATGAAGTCCTATAACTTAGAATAGAGAGATATATAGCTCAAGGATTTGGTGAGTGAGAAAACTAGTAGAGAGTATAAATAAAGGCTCAAAACTTTTGTATAGAAGTAGGATGATTTTAGCTTTAGAAAATTGTTGTAAAACCGTTAGAAAACACTCGTATTTATAGGGTTTTTTTAAAAAATAGCCGTTTAGAAAATCTAACAAGGAAATTTATCATTTAAAACATGTTGAAATTCAGGTCAAAATTGTGAATGGTCTCCTGGAGCTGTCGACAGTCCAAGATGACTGTCGACAGTGCTTGGAGCACTGTTTCACAAAATAGCTTGTTAAATAGCTACTGTTGTCGACAGTTCAATAGAACTGTCTACAATCAATGCTGTTACCGTATCTACTGTCGATAGTCCAGTTCACCTGTCGACAGTAAACCATATATATTGAAAACCATAAGTCTCTGTAAAACGCTGTCGACAGTCCTCTGACAAGACGCTGTCGACAGTCTCTTCAGTAGAGTTGACAGCCCATATAGATTGTTTGAAACTTAAAACAAATAACATAAGTATTTCAAAAAAAAATTTGTATAAAATGTGTATTTGTAAGTCTTTTGAGCTTTTCTCCCTACACTAAAATTTAACATACTACAACTTACAAAGAAAAAAACATTTTAGTCTAAGTATAAACCATAAAATATATCTTCAATCTTTGAACTTGACTTGATCTATGTAAGCTTGATGTAACATATCTTCAATCTTTGAACTTGAGCTTCTGAATCAATCCATGTTAGCTTTAAGACTTGATTTTGAGTCTTTTGTTGAAGCAAAACACTAATCTGTGATCTTGAATAAACCTGAAAGTTATATATCATAAGATCATTTGTAATTATAACTACATGAATTAATCATCCTCAAAACTATGGGCTTTTGGACCAACAGAAACAAATCTCCATACTTGATTACACTCGAATTGATTGAGCTCATCTTGCATAACAAGTAACTTATATGAGTCGACATCGGCCTCATGAATATTTTTAGGTTCTATGTGTAAAATAAAAATAGAATGGCCTAGAGTTTGGATCTAAAAAATACTTCATGAGATACATCACCTATGATGAGATCTTTGGGATGACTTGAAGCATATTTCCAATCTTTCAAAAGTGATTGAGTAGGTTCCACTTCTACTTTAACTTCACCATGTTGATCTTCTTGGCTTTTCTTATTCCGGTAAGTCCTTCATGGAAATCTTCTCAATGTCTTCACGTAAGGAATCAATTTTGCGTCTACAACATTCTTCATAAGAGAGTGATTCCTCAAACTTCATATGTAAGGATTCTTCAATAGTTAAAATTGATCTATTAAAGACTCTATAAACTTTACTAGTGTTAGAATAACCAAAAAAATAACTTCAAAAGATTTAGCATCAAACTTTCCTAAATTATTCTTAGTATTTAAACAAGAACACTTGCAACCGAAAACTTTAAAATATGAAATGTTCAATTTTCTTAAATGAAAAATCTCAAAAGGAGTTTTGTTTAAATTTTCTCAAAAAAATATTCTATTTATTATATAACATAATATTTTTTCGGTTAGATATTGAGTGAGTCGGTATTCATTGATCATAATCCTAACCATCTCTTGAAAAGTTCTATTATTTCCTTTCGATGGCTTCATTTTGTTATGGAGTTATAGGACATGAAAGCTCATATTTAATCCCATTTTCTTCATTGTAAGTAATAAAGGAGTGGTTGATAAATTAACAATCTCTATCACTTCGAATGCATAAAATCAAAAGATTCTTTTTTCAACTTTTTTTCAAAAAACATTGAAAATCGAGAAAGCTTCATCTTCCTGTTGTAAAAGGAAAACCCAAGTATATCTTGAAAAATCATCAACAAGAACACATACAAAATGATTTCCACTTAAACTTTAATTTTAGTCGAACGAAACAAATTCATATGTATTAATTCTAATGGACAAGATGTCATAACGTCCCTAATAGATTTAAAAGAAGACTTGATTTGTTTCTTAAGTTGGCACACATTACAAATACGGTCCTTTTCAAATCTTAATTTAGAAATATCTTTCACCGCTTCCTTAGAACCGATACGGGATAGGTAGTCAAAGAAAATATGACTAACTTCTATGTCATAACCATGAATCTTCATTTATGACAGTCAAACAAGTAACATTGCAATCTAAGTTTTATATAAAAATAATATAAATATTATTTTTATGAAAACCGAAAAGTGCATGAGAATCATTCTTTTTATCTATAACGTCACAAGTAGAATCATCAAAAATTACTTTTAAATTTTTATCACATAATTGACTAATACTCAATAAATTATGCTTAAAACTATCTACCAACACAACATTTTCTATTAAATGGGACTTATCAACTTTGATATTACATATAACAATGATTTTGCCTTTAAAATCGTCTCCAAAGGTGATAGTGCCACCTTTATTGGATCTCGATAGGGTTACATGTGCCGTGAGAAACCATTATCAAGGTACCACTATTCTCTATGTCTTGGGGGCTTGGTGCATACCTAAATTATTAAAAATGAGAGTTGATTTTGATACTCAAATCTTTTTGGGTCCTATAATGTTAGACTTATGAACCCAAATTGATCATTACCAATATTCAATCTATCATAGCAAACTTTCGCCAAATGACCTTTTCGGCCACAATAGGTGCGTGGATACACGTTGACATACATAAATGCATGGTGTGTGCTTTGTGCCTGGCGTGCACGATTTGCATTTTGTGCTTGTGTGTGAACATGAGGCGGGGGTGTGTGTGAAATATGTGATTATGGTTTCTTTTGATTTTGCCTCTTTGAAAATATTGATTCTAGTTTAGCCTTATCAAACTCACATTTCTTTAAAATATTACTCAAAGTATTTATATTATTTTTTTATCAAGAAAATCTCATTATCATCATAATTGAAAGTTTAGTTTTGCAAGAAATTCTATAAGAATCAAAATTATTTTTCAAAGAATTATTTTTATTTGAATCACTTCTTTCTCTTTTAAAACAATGTTTAATTTAATATGCAAAACCTCATTTTCTTTCTTCGTTTTCAAATATTTTATTTTGAGAATATCATAATTATTTGACAATTATTCAAAAGTATCTCCTAATTCATCTATAGATAAATCAGAATCATGTAAAGTTGGCTCTGAAATTACCTTAGTTATTTCATTGTTTTGAGTCATGAAACAACCATTTGCCGTGTCGATATCCTCCTCAAGTTCACCCCTTGAATCCCAATGAGCTTTTATTGCTTTCTTCTTGTATGACTTCATTGATATGGAAGCTTTGCTCTTTATCTCAGGGCAATCCGCAATGAGGTGGTCCGACTTCTTATAATTATAGTAAGGACCAACCTCATTTCTCTTCTCTTCTTTACCTTGCCATCTTCCATTGCGATTTTTGAACCTCCCTTTTTTGTGAAATATTCTTCTAATATTCTTCAAACACAAGGATAGTGTTGGTCCCGAGATGATGTCAAATGCGGAACTATCTCTGTTGGTAATTATAGATCTAAAAATACCCAAGTCAACACAAAACTAAAACAAGAAGGATTAAAGTTAAGTAAATAAAGAACTTGCAATAAAAGGAAAGTAAATCTCAGAAAAGTTAGGCAAACGCAAACACAAGAGATTTATCCTGGTTCGGTCCTCGTGACCTACATCTAGTCCCCAAGCCACCCGCTTGAGATTTTCCTTTATCCTTGATTTTGTACACCCAAAATCACAACCATGCACACCACTCGACAAATCCCCTTTGCCAAATGTGTACACCTTCTCTTCCACCAAGAGAACACCTTCTCTTCCACCAAGAGAACAAACTTTACCTTGTACAACTGCCTCTACACCAAGAAGCCACCCGTGTACAATACTTGCTTTGAGTATTACAACTTTCCTATAAGCCTTGGTATAATGTGTGAACGTGGACAAGGTCTAGTATAGGAAAAACTTTAGAGAACTTCACAATGGAAATGAATTTTGGTGAAGAACAGAAGTTGGAATCAGTTTTCAGGTTTAGCAGAATTTGATCTTAGAAAAACTGAAGTTTTTGGATTATTGTTTGGCCTTTGGATTAACCACCCTATTTATAGCTGCACTCTAGGGTAAGTTAGGGTAGTTAATAGGTGCCTTTTGAATGTTCAAACGTTGGGAAACGTTGCACAAAAGACTAAAAGTCAGAAACTATTCAACAGTCAGAAACTGCCTATAGTCGACTTGCCTATTGAGTTAGTCGACTATACAAGGCAAATTTCCCACTATTAGTCGACTAGGTTTGAATATAAGTCGACTAGGTCAAGATAAGCTCGAATGACAGATTTCTAAATCAAGTCGACTGCAACTAACTTTCAAGTCGACTGGACCAGGGATTAGTCGACTAGGGGCAAGTGTTAGTCGACTACAAATGCTATTAGTCGACTACATTTTACTGTCAAGTCGACTAATGCACAAACAGAGAGTTGGGTCTGTTTTGGACACAAGACTTAGTCGACTAGGATTTGGGTCAAGTCGACTACACATGTTATTAGTCGACTATAAGGGACTGTAAGTCGACTAACAGGACTATGATATGTGTGTGTGTATGTCAAGGCTTTTTACATGCTATTTCATAATTACAAACCACATCATATCAACTCTCTTTGGGACATCTTGATCATGTAGAACTCTTGATTCGTCATGTGTTAGAGCTCCAAATGAAATGCTTCACAAAGTCTTCATCAAAACATGTTTGGGACTTGTTTTGATGAAGACTTTGTGAAGCATTTCATTTGGAGCTCTAACACATGACGAATCAAGAGTTCTACACGATCAAGATGTCCCAAAGAGAGTTGATATGATGTGGTTTGTAATTATGAAATAGCATGTAAAAAGCCTTGACACACACACACATATCATAGTCCTGTTAGTCGACCTACAGTCCCTTATAGTCGACTAATAACATGTGTAGTCGACTTGACCCAAATCCTAGTCGACTAAGTCTTGTGTCCAAAACAGACCCAACTCTCTGTTTGTGCATTAGTCGCCTTGACAGTAAAATGTAGTCGACTAATAGCATTTGTAGTCGACTAACACTTGGCCCCTAGTCGATTAATCCCTGGTCCAGTCGACTTGAAAGTTAGTTGCAGTCGACTTGATTCAGAAATCTGTCATTAATGTTGGAACTTGTTTGATGAAGACTTTGTGAAGCATTTCATTTGGAGCTCTAATACATGACGAATCAAGAGTTCTACATGATCAAGATGTCCCAAAGAGAGTTGATATGATGTGGTTTGTAATTATGAAATAGCATGTAAAAAGCCTTGACACACACACACATATCATAGTCCTATTAGTCGACTATAAGGGACTGTAAGTCGACTAACAGGACTATGATATGTGTGTGTGTGTGTGTCAAGACTTTTTACATGCTATTTCATAATTACAAACCACATCATATCAACTCTCTTTGGGACATCTTGATCATGTAGAACTCTTGATTTGTCATGTGTTAGAGCTCCAAATGAAATGCTTCACAAAGTCTTCATCAAAACAAGTTCCAACAGATAGTTCTTCTTCATCAGCTTGTTCAAACTCTTTATCTTCATCTGAAAAAGTTGGATGGCTTTGAAAACAATGTGTTTTCCATTGATTTGACATGTAAGAAAACTTTACAAAAGTGTAGAAAATTACAAGTAATTAAACAAGAAAATTATAAGAATCTTCTACTGAGATGTCTAGGAAAGCGTGCCGGTGGAAGTCTGGTCAGCGCGTGACCACTTTATTCCATTGATGGTGCGAATGATCGATCTTTGAATGCTATTGCTTGGGAATTTCTTCTCGCCTGAATCCGAAGATTCTTTGAGAGAAAAGATCTTAGAGTATTATCACTCTGAATTTATTTTTGTAGGATTATAGAAGTAATTCTCTGAATTCTTAGAAGCGAGAGAGTAGATCTTTTATTAGCTTAAGCTTTGAAGTCACCAAGAAACTTTATGCTCTTTAAAAAGCCCTCTAGGCCTTGAATTTCTTCAAAGACCCTGAATCTAGCCTACTAGTGGGCTATTTATAGGCTCAACTAGGATTTATGATCCCCTTGATTGTCTCCTCTTAATGAGGGATCATGGGTGTAACTACTCATTAATCTCCCCACTAACTTTAGTGGGATGGTTACCTTAAATCCAGTGGAGTCGAGGCTAGTCTGTTCAGGTGAGGCTAGCTAGTGGAGGTAAGGCTAGCCTGTTCAGGCGAGGCTAACCAATTGAGGCGAGGCTAGACTGTTCAGGCGAGGCTAGCTAATAGGGGCGAGGCTAGATAAAGCTTCAGGCGAAGCTAGATAAAGCTTCAGGTGAAACTATAAGTTAGCCTTCAGCGGACCTAAGCCAAGTTTCAGATGAAGATATCATAAAGCTTCAGGCGAAGCTATCATAAAGCTTTAGATGAAGCTATCAGTTAGCTCTTTAAATAGAGTTGTGCTATGCTTCGAGGCAAAGCTAGTAAGATTAGCTTCAGGCGAAGCTAAAAGTCAGCTGACTGTGGAGCTGTCTAAAGCTTCATACGAAGCTAGAAACTTAGCCTTTTAGCGAGACTATAAAGCTTCGAGAGAAGGTAGCCCCTTTGGGCTCATACGAGGCCAAGTGTTGAGCTGACTTAGCCTCATAGGCTTACTTTGGCCTCTTCAAATGCAATACATGGCCTACTGTCTGCTTCACTGGATTGGTAGGGTCCAAGTAACTGCTTTGTCCCTCGGGGATAGGCAAAAATTGGTCATCAGCTTGTCAGCAACTCATCTTCTATAAATGTCGACAAGTTAGACATCGTTCAGACCAGTTGAAATGTTGTCTAGGAGTTTGTCTTTTCAGAGTGTCAACAAACCCCTCTCAAGTTTTTGCATATCCGTGATGGATTGGTATAGATTTCAAAACACTTTGAACTCACGATTGAAATTATTCAGAAGTTAGGAACATGATAAAATCAGTCTGACATAAAAGAATCGACTGGGTTAAAAGAGGGTAGATTTAGGAATTCATCTGTCCAGAGGTAATGTGGACATAACAGGTTAGGAATCACTATAAAGAGGGCTGCTGCTCAGAGGTAATAAACTGAACATAACAGCGAAATGTGTCCCTATCAGACTAGAAACTTAGATCTGGGTATCCGTCAGTACAGAGGTGACAAACTGAATATAACTGATTAGGAATCACCAAACATGAAGCCTTGTCATTCAGAGGTAATAAACTAGACATAATGACAAAAAAGGGTGAGATTGGATATTTATCAGTTTAGAGGTGATGAACTAGACATAACCGATTAGAAATTATCAAACTCAGAGTGTTTATTGTTCAGAGGTGATGAACTGGACATAATAATAAATAAAAAGGTGAACTCGATTTTAGGGATATGTCTATTCAGAGGTGATAAACTAGACATGATAGACCAAGACACACTAAACTCCGAATTTACTGCCAAAGGCAGTCGTATTAACTTAGCAGTTAGCCCACTGGGGACTGCAAGTGTGAATTGGATCTGGGCACCCATCAGCTCAGAGGTAATTTGGACATGACCAATTAAGAGACACCAGGCTCACAATTTGCTGTTGAGAGGTTATAGTGTTAACTTGACATGTAGTCTACTGGGGACTGCAAGAGTGAGATCTGTAATCAGTCAGTTCAGAGGTGACGAACTAGACATAACTGGTTAGAAATTGCCAGACTCGAAATTTTGTCATTAAAAGGTGACGGACTGGACATGACGACAAAAGAACAGTCCACACTGTACTAGAAGATAAGACTTAGCTATCTGTCAGTTTAGAGGTGATTGATTGGACATGACGATTGAAAAGCCACCAAGCTCAGAGCCTTACCATTCAGAGGTGATAAACTGGACATGACAGAAAAAGGAGAAGTCTCTATCAGACTAGGAGATGAGGCTTGGCTATCTGTCAGTTAAGAGGTGATAATCTGGATATAACCGATTGAGAAGTCACCAAACTCAAAATTATATCATTCAAAGTTAACGAGCTGGATATAACGGCAAGAAGAATAGTCTCTATTGGAATGAGAGAGGAGATCTGGATACTTATCGATTAAGGTGATTGACTGGATATGACTGACTGAGTCGAGAGCCCTTACTGTTTAGAGGTGGCGAACTGGACATGACAGCAAAAGAAATAATTTTACTGGGGGAATAGAACTTGATCATAAACTCAGTGGGAAATTAGTACTTCCTTGAAGAATTTTTTTGAAAGAAATTATCAGAGGTATAATATTAACGTGACAATCGAAGAGTCTACTGGGGAGTGAAAGAGTAATAAAAGACTCGGAGGGGAATCTATTAGAAACTAACTGGGGAGTTAGAAAATGAATTCCATGAGAGATTATAGAGAGTTTAACATTCTCTAAGATGTCATAGGTAATCGTTAGCATGACATAAAGAACTCTATGGGAATTCGATAGGGAGATGATTGTTCCTAGAAAAGTTGTCAGAGGTAATCATTAACGTAACAACCAAATATCTTGCTGGGAAATTAGATAGAGATTTTGTCCAAAGTGAACGTGACAAATTCGCAGTCGGGGATTTTGAAATGACTTGTCAGAGGTGTGATGTAACTTGACAAGAATTCATTACTGTTAAAGGTGGGATGTTGAACATAACAGTAATTTGGATGGACATGTCACTCTATTTAGAAAGAATGGAAAGTGAAGTTTAATCCGCTGAGGATATTTAACTCTTCCTGTCAGAGGTATAAGCTTTAATATGACAGTCTGAACCTTTGATTCATCTCATTAAGGAAATGAACATAGCTTTTAATGGTCCTACCATTTTATGGATGGGAAATTGGTAAAGGATTTTGGAGGAAAGACGGGATCAGATTCCTTTAGATTTTAACAAATCCTCAGCTATCAACGAGTTTGGTGTACCTTTATCAACTACTGATTAAGTTGGGCTAGCCATAATGCTCCCCTCAGTAAGATGAGTTGTTGAGGGCTTTATATTAGGCTTAGAAGCTAATATTTTCCTTTAGCCTTATTCACCAAAGGCTTCAGGTGGTGCCACATGAATTGAACATTTATGTATTCCACTGGTGACCTCTAAAATCTCACTAGGAATTAAAAAGTTAAGTCTAAACTTCAAGTAAGTCGAGATTCCTCGTGAAGTTTTAGTTTTGTTCATCATAATCAAGACTCTAGTCACAGCTGATCATTGAGTCTGGACATGAATGTGAAAATGCTAGAAAGGTCCTGCAAGGATGCATCACGAACCTTCTTCGATGAATTCGGCTCATTTAAGATTGTCGTGAAGCTGAACTGATTTGTCAAAAGAAGAATATAGAGATGGTTTGAAACTGATTCCACTTGAGGGAAGGGACTCCTTGAGGAGATGAAATAGCCGGATGAGTCCGACTTGATGATCAGAGGTGTAATGCTAACATGATCATGTATAATACTTCTTTGATCAGAGGTATAGTGTTAACATGATCTTGTAGAACTTGTCATTGATTGGCATCAGGAGCATGTCACTATTTGGGTTCACTAGGCGATAAGCTTCACTTGAGTAGACTGTCTCTACTAAAAAAGGTTGTCCCCATTTGATTGGTGGAATGACATATTCCAATCCCCTGTATATTTTCTGATGTCGTTGGCTGTTGTGTCTCGTCGGGGGTCTGCTTATACTGTCGCAAGTATTATTTGCCAGACCGAGTGCCTGTCGGCTATTAAATAGCGGTTAAGACAATTGTCTCCTCTTTAGAGCTGCTGAGAGGAGTTGCTGGTGCGGTGTCATCTGCTGCAAGAGAAATTGCAAGACTTGTCTTTAGCTTTGGATTGGCTTGAGTCCCATTGCTTTAGTCGTTAATGGGATAAAACCTATGGCTTTTAGAAGTAGAGTTGACTACCTCCATACTCCCTTTCAGGATAGGAGTTAGGTAGTGGCCTTTTAATATTCTGACTTCAGAGCCAAAACTTTCGCTTCAATCAGTGCTTGAATTTTGTTCTTAAGGAGATTGCGCCTGCAAGTAGGATGATGAACCATCCTATTCAAAAGAAAATAGTTGGGATCATTCGTTCATCCCACTTCATCTGGGTGTCTAGTCTCTGGTAACTTGAGCTTGTTGCGCTTGTTGAGCAAGTGGAAGATTATTACCACATGCTCATCCTTGAAGGAGTATTGTCTCTGATACTCTATTGTTCTGTCGGAGTTACCCTTCTTTGATCGAGTTCCTCCATATACTTTCAATGCTGATGTATCAGAAGATTCAACAGTGCCCTGGGTTTTGTTGTTGATTCCCCACATGTTTTTAGGAGTGGGGGACTCAAACTTTTTAGCTGATTTCTCAGCTTGTTCAACAAGCTCCTTCTAAGTGTGAGATTTAACGACTCTCATGCAAACTACCACATTGTCGAGTAAGTTATGCCTACATGTCTGAAGCAATATAGGCAAAGGTACCACATTGTCGAGGAAGTTATGCTTACGTGTCTGAAGCAATATAGGCAAAGGCATGCCCGCAAGGCACAAAAGAGAAAGGTTGCGGATCCTCTCTATGTAATTCCGTACAGATTCTCCTCTTTTCTGAACTGTCGAAAGAAGTTTGTCTATAGTCACCTCGGTATCATCTTCATGTAATCGAGAGAGGAACCGGGTTTCCTTATCGAGCCATGTTTTGATGGAGTACATAGGGAGACTCTTGAACAAATCAAAGGTCATCCCCTTGAGGGTGCCAATGAATACTCAGGCCTTGATGGCATCATTACCTACTACATTACTGGTTTGCAATCGAAAATAATAAATGTGTTGATTTGGCAAGCTCTTGCCATCATATGAGTACAACGTTAATGGCTTGAACTTTGGCGGATATGGGACTGATCCCATTCTAAGGGGTAAGGACGAACTTTCCAACTTTCTTCAGTTCATCTGTCACGCCCCACTTCCCAAAATATAGAATACAAGTATGTGACGATGGCCAGCAGATACTCACGAAGAGTGAAATCTCTTCCATGAATACCTTAAGCTGTCAATAATGAGCAGGATAGCAATATATTTGCATATACAATCAAGCGCAAGGATAAAAGCACATATATGAAATACAGAATCATAAATAATATCATCCACCAAATCTGAATAAGACAAGTCAAGAAAAAGGAACTGAACTCACCGAGGACAACTGAACTAGAATGTTCTACGATCAACCCTCTATACTGGCTTTCTAATCTAGATGCTGAAACAATAATAAAAGTCTGTCAAAACTGGACCAGCAAGAGTACACAAAGGGAAAAGAACAGTAGAAGAGAGAATATGAAACTGCAGTAACAATATAAATAGGGCATTAATATAATAAGAATAATATATTTGGCAGTATCAAGAACTGAAAGTAATAATAATAACAGGAATAATCAGGATGATAGATCATGTACAATAAGATCATGCATACATGTTGTGACATGAATATAATGAACATGAGATGTCCTGAATAAGTAACTGTCGTGTAACATAATCATAGGATCACAAGAACATGAGATCACAAGTTAAAATCACATGGTCAGTCCAGGAATATCATGTAATCAAGATAATGCATGTCACAGGAGTCTTAAGTATTAGTATCACGAAAATATACGTCAGATATTAGATCACGTGAAGAATCAGTACAAGATGAGCTAGATTACTAAAAACAATACAGGATATGATGCAAAAGCATATGTCTAGCATTTTATTAACCTTATACTAATGCAACCATTCTATATCCCATCTCATAGGACATCTGCATATCAAATAAGTGTTGCGTTGGTAGATCCTGATAGTAGGAAGAAACAGTTCACTATACTCAGGTATTATGTAACATGTAATAACAAGTGTGTGCATAAATCATAAGAACACAAGATCATATGTGGCATCCAAACCTATAAGAGGTCGCCCTTCCAAGCACGCCTCCCTGATTGTTCCCTGCTAACAGTCTCCACCAGTACCCAGGCTTGGTTAATTTCATTGATCAATGCAAGTGCAAAATAGTGTGTGACTTAGTGTAACATGATCAGGAATCAGTATCAAGAACATCAGTATCAGATAGTGAATACAATGTGTATCAAGATCACGGGACAATGTCAACGGTGGCAATACCAAGTGACAAATGCAAAGTAGTGCAAGTGATGTCAGTGCCATCCAGTATGTAATCTAATAGTCTTAGTAAACCAGTCACGATTATATATAACATAATATAATAAAATATTCTCGAATAATTTCTCAAAATATAATGATCAATTTTCTCGATTAATTTCTAGTAATATCAGAATCACAATATTATTCGACATATAGTCCTTATCCATCAATGAATATAGGTTCTCATGTTAGATTCTATCACATTCAAGCAAAGATCATGTCAATTCTAGTTGGATGCATGCATGTACAGGAACAAGATGCAAACATGATATGTAAGGCAATGTAACATGATCAAAAGACGGTATCAATAATAATATCAAGAATACAATAATTAGTCATATAATCGGAGGAGGAAAAGCTGATATGTAAACGTGATCACAGGATGGTATCGACGATCATGAGATATGATATCCAAAATTTATAATTAAGAGGTAGAATTGAAATCAATATGAAAGTCAACGAGGGGAGAATCGTGTACATGCATGAAATGACGCGGTTTTGGTTCTGAATCACTATCGGATTTACACTACACGAACAAGTACAGATCTCCAGATCATCTCATGGGTCAGTTTTTGAATCGCCAGTGTATCAGGTCCACAATGAGCACAATTTGAATCTCCCGTTATCGACGCACGAACGAGTTCAAAAACACTGCAACACGCATCATACACAGAGAGGGAGAGGAATTGACGCGCACACATCACACATGTATATACCCATACATGTACGCCACAATGCATACACACACGTGTACACCCACATACGAGTATACACACAGGCACATACAAACACTTATATACACATTCAATATATGTACATACATATATACATATATATACACCTATGCATTAATACACACACTTAATCATTATGTTTACACAACCGTGTAGTCACCCACTTACGCACACACCCACGCGCACACACAGCTAAATAAATACCCACACATATAAAACACATAACATGATGAAAGGGAGAGAAACAGAGGAACGAGAAAACCTGAGAAAGAGAGGTGGCTCGGCCGTGGCTCATGCACGTAGGGGGCTCCGGCACGACGACAGAGGTCGCGAAGGATATCAGTAACTCCGAATAATTGCTGGGGTGGCTGTGGTTGCATCGTTGGGCTCCGGTATACCGGTGGAGGAGAGCACGACCATGGGATTCGACAAAAGGCATGAATACTACTCAGCCAAGGAATGGGAGGAGAGTGCGGCAGGGGAAACCTGGGGTTGCCATGGAGGCCACCGAAGTGCTCGCGGAGGAGGGAGGAGGCACGACGGTAAGAAAGGAGAAGCTCAAAGGTATCCACGGTGGGGGTTGTGAGAGGCTTGTAACTACAGAGGGAAGTCACGCATGGGGGGATGGCCATGGGGAGAAACCGTCGTGCTCGCTGGAGATGTGTGCGACCAGGAGACCCGGACTGTGCTGTCGTGCGCATAAGAGGAGGAAAGGGGCCTGTGGGCTGTGCACGCGACGTGATGAAAAGACCCTTGTATGTTGTTGTGCTCTGCCGTGAATGTGCAGGCAGGGGGCGTTGCCATTGTGTGTTGGGTGAAAGAGAGAGATAGTGAGTGAGAGAGAAAGAGAGGGGAAGTAATGTGTGTGTGTGTGAGAGAGAGAGAGATAGAAAGAAAGTGTGGGTGAGAGGGTGAGTGGGGAGATGTGGAACGTGAGAGAGATGGAGGGAAACGTAGGCAAAGTGGTGCAGCAGGGGGCGTAGGGAAGGAGGTGTAGATGTGGGTGAAAATTTGAGGGAGAAAGGTGGAGTTCAAATGGTTAAGTATACTATGTTGGCATTCCCATCAAATGCCAATATGGCCATGTGGTTGAGACTTGAGGATTTGAAGCGGGGGGGCCATGGTTCGAAACTGAACGAAACAATAAAAAGGGTTTTCTTATTTTATTTTATTTTAATTTTAATTGCATTTTTATATATCAACATTTAATTATTAGTTTATTTGATTAAACTCCTATTAATTCAGAAAAATTCTCAAAAAATTTTTAAAATAGAAGATGTCATCCTGAACATTATTGTAAAGTCAGATCCCTAAAATTTATCCTCAATTATTAATTAAAAATCTTGGAGTCATTCTGTGATACCGGTCGATCCTGAATTGAGATTCTTCTCCAATAATTCCCAAAAATTCAGAAAATTTAGAAAACTTCAAATATTGGAAAATAATATCTTGAGCTAAAATGGCTTTAATCCAGCTATCAGGATGGTTGAATCGGGTATCAAATACCATATTGACACATGTACATTGAAAACTGAGGGTTACATCATCTCTTTGGGTCAGGGATGCAACCTGGGCTTAGATACCTTTGATAACCTCAGTATCGTTGAGAAGCTTTCCTTCGACTTCTCACTCTTAGGAGGTTCATTGTTATTGTACTCCTATTCATTATGATTGCTACCGGTTGTGTTGTCATTGTTCCGGTTGGTCAGGAGCTGAGTCAACATGCGCTTTATGTTATCCAAGGTTTCTTGCTGGACCTTGAAATTCTGCTCCTGTTCCTTCATGCGATGACAGAGATCATCATCATTGTTGCTATCAGCCATGTTGGCTGATACGAACCCTGCCTGCATAGAGATGATGATGGCGGAGGAAGCGTAGTCGATGGCTTTGTCTTCATATCGGACTATTAGAAGTGGTGTCTCAATGGTTCTGGCAACATAGCTTCTGAGAAAGAAAGATGTCTATAATTATAGGGTATTACTACCCTAGAATAAGTACCTTGGAAGGCACCCTTTTGTTCGACAAGAGCCTGACCTAATGTAACCCCCTGATCCCCGATGTATGTATCACAGTATCAGTACGCGATACGACGTACAAAATTGATTTGACCTTCATGGTAGTCCGATTGAGCTAATTTTAGTTTCAAAAATCATTTTCTAATATTTTAAATTTTTTAGGATTTTCTAGAATTTTTTGGGATTATTTTGGAAAATCTCCGTAGTCGGTGTCGGCCGATACCGATAACCGGCTCTACGATTTTTATTTCACAAACGGAGTTGTATTTTGAGGATCTGCTTTCACCATGTGCCTTAGAATCGTGTTATCTACGTTAGGATATTTTTGAGAATTTTTCTGCATTTATTGAAAATCCGGCCAAACCGGCGTCGCCCGGTACCGGCGACATCTTTCAGGATTTTTAATTTGCAAACCAGATAAATTTCTATAAAATGTTTTCATATTACGTCTCAGAATAATATTCTCTATTTTTTATAATTTTTGGGCACTGTTCGGAGCTGGTCGAATATTGGGCCAATATTATAATAATAAAATATTATTTTTTTATTTTTCTTTTTTTTCCTTTTCTTCTCCCTTCTTCTCAAAGCTTCCTTCCCCACCGCCCTTTTCAGTCAACGAACCCATCCCACCGCCTCTCACTCTCCCAGTTAAATCCCTTCTCACTCACCCTCTTTCTATTTCAAAACCTCTCTCTTCTCTCTCTCTAAAACTCTCTCTCAATCTCTCTCTCACTCTCTCTCTCCATAGCTCTCTCTCTTTCTCTCCCTATCTCACCCTCTGTTTCAGGCCAGAGGAAGTCGCGGCCCGGCCAAGCGCCGCCCGGGCGCGTCGCCGGTGGCGTGCGTCCCCGGCCGGCGGCCGCGCCCCAGCCCGGCCGGCTGCCACCGCCCCTCCTTTTCTCCCTTTTTTTTCTTCTTCTTCTTCTTCCTTTGCTTTTCTTCTTCCAGTTTTCTTTCTCTCCCTCACTCACTCTCACTCACCCTC